>CAUYQU010012138.1:0-13887 GCA_963574635.1 Cheracebus regulus
TCATTAGTGAAATGCAAATCAAAACCATATTGAGATACCATCTCATACCAGTTAGAATGGTGATCATTAAAAAATCTGGAGACAACAGATGCAGCAGACATGTCATTAGGAGAAATAGTAACACTCCTACACAGTTGGTGGGAGTGTAAATTAGTTCAACCATTGTGGAAGACAGTGTGGCGATTTCTCAAGGACCTAGAAATAGAAATTCTATCTGACCCAGCATTCCCATTGCTGGGTGTATATCCAAAGGACTATAAATCCTTCTACTGTAAGGACACATGCACACAAATGTTCATTGCAGCACTGTTTACAATAGCAAAGACTTGGAACTAACCCAAATGCCCATCGATGATAGACTGGACAGGGAAAATGTGGCACATATACACCATGGAATGCTACACAGCCATAAAAAACTATGAGTTCATGTCCTTTGTAGGGATACAGATAAACCTGGAAATCATCATTTTCAGCAAACTGACAGAAGAACACAAAATCAAACACCGCATGTTCTCACTCATAGGCGGGTGTTGAACAATGAGAACACATGGACACAGGGAGGGGACCATCACACACTGAGGTCTGTTGGGGGGGACTAGGGGAGGAACAGTGGAGGGTAGGGAGTTGGGGAGGGATAACTGGGGAGAAATGCCAGAGATAGGTGATGGGGATGGAGGCAGCAAACCACATTGCCATGTATGTACCTATGCAACAATCTTGCATGTTCTTTACATGTACCCCAGAACCTAAAATGCAATAATATATATATATATGTATATATATAATAATTAAATAAATAAAACCCTAGTACCTACAAAGTAGATGTCTGATACATATTACTTAGATAAATGATTGATACAGGATTGTTTCAGGACAGGAGAGAAAGGATCCTGGGAGGCCATATAGATGACTGTCACAACAGTCCAGCAAGAGGTAATGACAACTTATCTGGGGGTAGTGGAAAGAACGGGGCAGAACCAGGACCACTGCACAGGTAGAACTGACCTTTTTATGGAATATGCAGCAGCTTCTCACAATCCAGAGAACAACTGAAGGCTCTCCATTAACTTTCTTTACCTACTTTTTGGCCCACACTCATTCTCTATGCAAACATTTTGTTCCCTCCTAATTATCCAGGAAGTAAAACCTGAAACATCTAAATAACTAAAATCAATTATACTCCAATAACATTGGCAGCGATACTCTTCATAATATATTTTACAGATTAAGGATTCATTTCATATAGTCATGTTTGTATATTTGAGTTAATATTTTAAAAAGGTATTTGTCTTCAAGAAACAGAAAAGAAATATCAGACTATCACCTATATGAATTCTGAAGGTACATGAATTTGTCCATTACATTTTGCTACTTTGAGGCATTAGGAGACACCTCAAGAAGTCCAAGCCTTTCTGTAAGTCTGGTTTGTAGATGAGCCACATCTGATCTCTCAAAAAGATGAGGTTCTCCTAAAAATAGTATGTCAGTTCTCTGTGAACTTGGGAACAATTGTGAAACAGAGGCCTTGGTTCCCTCTGTAGACCTCCCATATACAGAATTAATGAGTGTTGGATAAGATTTGTCCCCAGAGATTGCATTGGCTTCATCTATTGATAGTATGGACAACTTTTAGTAGAGGAGGTAGAGAATAAAAGATAAAAAAAAAAGGTCACCTGCAATCTTAGTGCAGACTCTAAGTAGTTCAGAGAAAGTTTAAGAAATTTCAACAAGTGTTAATTCAATTCAGTAGCCAAATTCAATTCAATTCAGCCTGAGTGTTTATTGATGAGTTTTACAATAATTCTTACACTAAATCATTGTTATAAAATTTATGAAACTTTGCTGTGTGCACTTGTTTTATGCAGCATTTCTTCTTTTCCTACAGTCCTAAATGGTAAGGTGGGTTCCTTCCATTCTCATAAGAATTAGCACAAAGAATTCTCATCCTTATTCCCTGTTATCTCTTATGCATGCTTAGCAGCTGGTAAGGGCTGCTAAGAAAAATTGCCATTCTAGAGATAGAATTTGGTATCAAGAAGAAGTATCTGTTGGAAAACTAATCACATGTTTGGAATACAGAATTGAAGTGTGAAGAAAGTGAAAGACAGTCAAGGATACACATGGATATTTTTAAATTAAGGCTCATGTGCAGCAGCAAAGAAGCATGTCAGTGTTTCTTCCACTCATGTGATGTGATAATTATGTCACTCACTTCAAAGTCAAAAATGACATTATCAATACTCTGCTTCTTTTTTTTAAGAAGGAGGGTCTCACTCTGATACACATGCTGAAGTATAGTAGCATGATAATAGCTCACTGTGGCCTTGAACTCCTGGGCTCAAGAGATCCTCCCACCTCAGCTTCCCAAGTAGCTAGGATTAGAGGTGCACACCACTGTGTCTGGCTAATTTTTTTCTTTTTTTCCTTTTTTTTTTTTTTTTTTTTTTTTTTTTTAGTGATGGGGTCTCACTTTGTTGCCCAGGCTGGTCTCCAACTCCTTGCTTCAAGCGATTCTGCCACCTCAGCCTCCCAAAGTGCTGGGATTACAGGCATGGGCCACTATGTCTAGCCTACTCTGCTTTTATCTTGGGAATTTAGACTTTTTGTTTTCCCATATGTCCATATAAAGGAACCATCACCATAGGAAGGGTAGGGAGGTGAAGGTGGAGATGAAGTCTCCACATGTGGAAAGGAAACATCTGAAATATACTGGAGTGTAGTACCCGCATAGGTCACATTGGGTCAAAGATTACAAACCTCTTAGGGTACTAAGAGGAATTGGTGCCTTTAAGGTCTACATGCATTCCAAGTTCTAGAAATAGAGTTTAAACAAGTTCTGCCAGATGTCTTATCCTGGCAGCTTTTCCTATTATTCACCTTGACTGCCAAAGAGCAACTCCCCCCACTGCCATGCACAGGTCAGTGGCTGGTGCAATCAACAAATCAATCAAATAGGCAACAATGGCTTTTAGGAACTGGCTCCGTAGTGAAGGCTTCTGTGGGGATTGCATTCAGCCAAACCTGCCAAGGGCACATTGAGAAGGATTTGTACTAGGACATATTATAGTTCTTACCTCCAGTTTCTTTATTAAAATTACATGGATTATTTTTGACACGAGCGTGAATTTGGGGTATTCTGTGGGAATTCTCATCTCTGCATTCCTCAAGGCTGAAATGATTAGGGTCTATACTTAACAAACTTTACCCACAATGTGAAGCAATGGAGGCAAGGATGGTGATATCCAGCTCTGTGCTGCCACTTCCCCACTTGAATCCACAGTGGCTGCTATTTGTCCATCATGAAGTTACCGCCAAGCCCAGTGGCCACGCTTTCTCTGTCCAGCATTCCAGGAATTCTCTTGGCATTAGGATGTGAAATGAGATCTCTTTGCCCTGGTTAGGGCAATCTGGTTCAGAGCTGTCCCAGAAGGATTATCCTAAGAAAGCTGTATTGAGGGTAGAATTCCTTGGCTGACCCCTGAAGAGCAAACATAGCCTTAAAGTGGTTTAGAAACTAACCCAGGCTTCAGGAAATGTCAGGACAAACAAGGATGACTGTCCTGACCTTATCCTAGTTTGTATTAGTCATGATCTTGGATTTATTTCCAGAAAAGAAAAATGCCAACCTTCCCTCTATTCGGATTTCACTGTCACATTTTAGACTGTTCTATAATATTATAAGTGTAATTTTTGTTTTAGTGGAAAAGATAACTTTGTGATAAGTACTATTCTTCATTAATTAAGTGAAAATTACTTTAGGAAGTTTCCTCTTCTTTAAAAGCAATCAGATTCATGGAGGCAGGAGTGATAGAAGATGAAATCAGGTGTATAAAGAAGTTCAGTGGAGGCAACAGCATTCATTCAACACATACTTCTTAAGTACCAGGCACTGTTCTAGCTGAAGGTCAATAGAGAAGAATAGCATGAGTCCTGCTTTTTCTGAGGGTGACACATAACCACTAGCTACACCTGTGTGTAACTTCTGTGCAATATGGACGATAACACAATAATACATAAACCGGATGCTGTAAGTCCACGATGAAGGAAGTGCCTGACACTGGAGGAGCTTCTTAGTGGAGACAAAGCTGTTTAACAGACATTATTGTCTTGTGTTAGACATTTTCAAACAACTCAGACACCCAACCTCTGCATAACAAAACTGAAGACTTTTAAAGTTTGGGTTCTATAAAAGCTAATAGCTGGAGAGTATAGAGGAAAGTTACATGGAGTGTACTTCCTCATGGCACTCATTGTGATCGTGGTTTAATGCCACACTGAACCCTCTTGACAACCTCCAGATCGAGTTTGTTTTTCAGTTTTGGTTTGGTCTTTTAGCATACACTGTATTCTCTCTCACGCATCATGTACTCAGATTATGATATAGCTTGGTCTTATGTGAGGGTGCCACTGGTTTTTTAAATGATTGAAGCATTACTAGAAGCCTCTAGAAAATAAGTCAGAGAGCTGTCTTTGTTGACTTTTACGCTTGGAATGGCTTGGCTTCTCATAATTGCAAACTAACGAAACTATTCAGGATAAGCTTTGGCAGCTAAATCTGGAAAGCTTCAGGAGCTGTTGAGATGATCTTTGCAGAGTTCCCACTGGTGCAGCCAGAGGGAGGATCCTGATTTAGTGGTTTCTACTTCAGGTGAGGACATGAGGCTCCAGTCAAGCATCCAGTGTGGCAATGCAGTTAGTTTATGTGTGAAGTGAGTGCTGGCAGGTGCTCAGGCATGAAGCCCAGCTACTGAGGGAGGGATTCCTCTATGCTGTCCAGGCTGCCTCCATGGCCAAGGGCAGCCAGCAGGTTATAATTTTGGAGCTTTATACAATGGCAGATTTTTGAATCACTAATTTTTTTCTCTCTTAAAATAATGCATCAAGTTTAGGGCTTTTTTTCTAATTGCCACAGCCTTGAGGAACTCCTGTTGCTTGATTATTTTTATTTGGAAGCTTCTCTTTGCTCAGAATTATCTAGCCCTGCAGGTGGATTTGATGATCTTTACTCCAGGGTTGAAAGGAGACTAGTATTTGTGCCTTATTATTTATTAAAGCCCACTTAATATGGGAGCAACTCAGTAGGTCTGTTTTGTAGCATATCCTGGGGAAAAAAAAAAAAAGCTTTGTAGTTGGAGTCTGAAGACCTGGATCTAAACCCTAAGCTCTACCAAGTATTAGCTGTGTGCATTAAGGCAAGTGATTTAACCTCTCTGAGACTCTTTCCTCATTTGTGGAAATGGTCCCTGACTATATGAACAGAAAGATGAATTTTATTGGTTATTGCCCCAAACTAGCAGCAGTTTTAAGAGATATTTTCGCTATGTGACTAATAATGAATGGAACATGAGCAGCTGCTTTAAGCCCTCATTGCCATTTTTGGAAGAGAAGTTGTCCAAACTTTAATTGCTTTTCCAACAGGTATACAACAGCTTATCTCCTTTAATTATTTAAGAAAACATTTTGCAACTAACTTTCCTGGAGGAGTTAGTAAAAATTATGCCAAATGACATGATAAATCTCATGGGAGCATCCTTGATTTATTTGGTCATTGTGCCAGACATGAAGCTAGATGCTGAGGACACTGGCACTGTCCTCAAAGACTTTACAGCCTTTTTTCCTGACTTTACAGGCTTGGGAGGGAGAGAGGCAACTACACATAAAACTGCAATGAAGTATAATAGAACTGTGATAGAGTCTTCCACAGGGTGCCAAGAGAGGCAAACAGATAATACATACCTCCTATTGAATGTTCACCATCCCACCTCAGAAGTAGCCTTGCAAAAAATTGAACTTGAATTTCACAAGCCGGGAGTAGTGGTTCATGCCTATAATCCTAGCTACTCAGGAGGCTGAGGCTGGAGGGTCACTTGAGGCCAGAAGTTCAAGACCACCCTGAGCAACATAGTGAGACTTCTCCCTGGCCCCTCTCTCAAAGAGTTTAAAAAGCTAGCGAGGCATTAGTACACTCCAGCGTTAATGGCAATGGAGTGAAATACCGCCTCTAAAGAAAACAAAGTAAGAACAAGTAACTGGAGCCCCATAAATTTGGATGAATAAGAAAGCAGCTGTGAGATTTAAATGTAAAAATTAAGCACAATCACACAGCTATGTAGTTGAAGAAGGAGTATTTTAATAATCTTTGGATAAATGTTGAGTATCCTTCTTTGATACTACAACAAAATTTAAGTGATTTTCTTAAAGATTAGTTTTAATGTGGGATATGAAATCATATAAATGAGTACTTTTATACATTTTAAAATTCACTGGCTATCTTTACTTTTAAAAATTGTACACATTTATGAATACTGTGTAATTTTGTTATATATTGCATAGTGATGAAGTCAAGGCATTTAGTGTACCCACCACTGAAGTAAAGTACATGGTACCCATGAAGTAATTTCTCATCATCCACCTCTCTCCTACATTCTTCACCCTTCAAACCCTCCACTCTCTAACATTCCACTCTCTACTTCCAAGTGTACACATTATTTAGCTCCCTCTTATAAGTTAGAATATGCGGTACTTGTCTTTCTGTGTCTGAGTTGCTTCACTTAAGAAAATGGCCTATGGTTCCAACTACATTGCTGCAAAAGACATGATTTCATTCTTTTTATGGCTGCATAATATTTTATTGTGTTTATATATCACGGTGGACACTTAGGTTGATTCTATATCTTTGCTATTATGAATAGTGCTGCAATAAACACATAAGTACAGGTATCTTTTTAATATAATGATTTATTTTCCTTTAGGTAGGTGGCCTTTAGGTAGTAGGATTGCTAGATAGTATGGTAGTTCTATTTTTAGTTCCTTGAGAAATCTTCATACCATTTTCCATTGAGGTTGTACTAATTTACATTTCATCAACAGTGTATAAGTGTTCCCTTTTCTCTGTGTCCTTGCATTGGGCTACCTTTAAAATAAAAACATGAAAGTACTAAAAAACAAACAAATAAATAAATACTTTGATAAATTTAGGGAAGAACATTCCAAACATGACAATTAAAATGAAAAGCTTTTAAATATGAGGAAACACTTTAAACAAGAGACAAAGGAAATATCAGAAAAAAAAGTTTGCAACATAGGTGGCAAGAGTTGACATTCTCCATACATAAAAAACCATTACAGATTAGTGCAGAAGAAAATACACATTCAAATAGAAACACAGATAAAGGATATGACTGGGCAACTGACCAAAGAAGGAATTGAAATGGCAAATAAACATTGAAAATTTTTCAAATTGAATAATATTCTATAAAATACAGGTTGAAACTATGAGCTACCACTTTTACTCAGACTAAGCAACAGGTGAAAAGAAATGGCAATACTGTGATAGTGCAGATGTGGAAACGTAGAAACTGTCATACACTCTTTTGTGGACTATGTTAGTTTCCTATTGCCACTGTGACAACTTATCCCAAACTTCAAGACTTAAGACAACACAAGTTTACTCTCTTACAGTTCTGGAAGTCAGAAGTCTAAAATGGTTGGGTCAGACTGTGTTTCTTCCAGAGGCTCCAGAGAAGAATCAATTTTCTCACCTTTTCCAGCATTTAGAGTCTGCCCTGATTCTTGGCTCCTGCCGCCTCCTTTATCACTCCAACCTCTGTTTCCCTCTAACTCTGACCCTCCTACCTTTCTCTTATAAGAACCCTTGTGATTACACTGGGCCCACCCAGATAGTATGGGATAATCTCCCCATCTCAAAATCCCTAATGTAATCATATCTTAAAAGTTCCTTTTATAATGTGAGGTAACATATTCATAGGTTCTGGGGATTCGGATGTGGACATCTTTGGAGAAGGGGGTTTATTATTCAGCCTGCCACAGGAGTTAACTGTTATAAACTTTCTGGAGGAAAATTTGACAATACGTATCAACATCCTTATAAGGTACATATCTTTGGTCCATTTATTCAACTTCAAGGAATTTATTCTAATTATCAGTCAAACAAGTACACAAAGAATAGGACTTGTCTGAAGCATTGTTTTGATAGAAAAAAAAAACTTGGAAATGTTATAAATAAAAAGCCAAAAAAAAACCCTTTTTTTTTTTTTTTTGAGACAGGGTCTTGCTTTGTCACCCATGCTGAAGTGCAGTTACATGATTATGGCTCACTGCAGCTTTGACCTCCTGAGTTCAATCAATCTTCCTTGCCTCAACCTCCAGAGTAGCTGAAACTACAGGTGAGCACCATCATACCCAGCTAATTTTTAAATTTTTTGTAGAGGCAGGGTCTCACTATGTTGCCTAAGCTGGTCTTGAACTCCTGGGCTCAAGCAATCTGCCAACCTCAGCCTTCCAAAGTGCTGGGATTACAGGTGTGAGCCAGTGTACCCAGCAAAAACAAAATTTTGGTTAAATATATTATAACTCATTAAAATAATAGAATACCATATAGCCATTACTAATGATTTTCCATATTTGTTGACATGGAAACTCTCCATTGTTAAATGAAAGTTTTAGGTAGCAGAAGAATTTACATAGTATGATTCCATTCTGATAAATATAGATTATGCATAGATTTGTGAATATATGTTTGCATAATAAATAAGCAAGGATATGCACAAAACTTATAGTGCAAAATATTGCTGAGTGGAAGGATTTGTTACTTTCCCTTTTTCTTGTGAAAAATATAAGTAAGAACTGACTAGGAACATATGAAAAGATGAAGGTTTAGCCGAGTTCAGAGGTCATGAATCTGCAGCGAGAGCAAGGGAAAGCAAGATCGTGGAGGATATTGGGAAGTGGCTGCATCATAGAATCCAGTTAGAAAGGGGGAAAAGAAAAGTCAAGAGAGGTCTGACAGATCAAAAGAAAATGAATGGAATAATGAAACGGATCTTTCTAAAGAACATAAACTCAAATTCCCTGCTGTTCACCTTTTGTAAAAGTTAAGAAATATTCACCAAAAGAAAATGTCAGGAGAATATGAAGTCACCTATTTTACTTTTAGACATTTTTCCTATATAAAATCAAACAAGGAGAAAGAATTCTGTACTAAATTTAATGGTTTGGCCTTTCGAATCATGTTCCTTACAGGGCATCAGTGCGAGGGCTTCAGCCTACAAGAGCCATGAAAACAGAAACAGCCATACTTAACCCACCACTGCATTCACAGGAGATCAGAGAGCACTGCGCCACTTGGGGTCACCATTCTGCACACCCATCTGAGTTTTAAAACACGGTTTCTACTAAACATCTGGTATCTTGTATACAGGAAATGAAGATGGTCATGTTTCCTTCCCTAGCTGCTAGAAACCTGAGAGCAAAAATTGTGGCCACTTTTGTAACTGTGTCTGACTCAGCAGCATAACTTTTCTGTTGTCTTCCATGTGCTATCCTGTTTTTATTTTTCCTTTTCTCTGATTGCTATCCCTATACATATATTTTTGAGAAATTGTTTTTCTTTATTTTTCCAACAAATTCATTCAACACTCTACTCCAAATAGAGTTTATAATTGCTTGTGGTTGAGGAAATCGGATTAGAATGGAGCCCTTGTGGAATCCAAGAATTCATTAGCTGCTTCCATCTCCAACTGTGTTAGGCATCTTTCTAAGATGGTCCCCAAGATGGCAGACTCCTAGAACCATCTGTACAATTTCCTCCCTTTTCACAGGTAAGGATTTATAAACATAATGAGATTTCATCCCTGTAATTAGGTTACATTGAATAACAAAGGTGAAGGGATTACACCGATGTAATGAAGGTCCTCATCACTTCACTGTGATTTAATCAAAAGGGAGATTACCCTGAGTGGGCCTGACCTAGACAGGTGAGCTCTTGATAAGAGGGTGCAGGCCTTCCCTGAGAGATTCAAAGCAGCACAGATGCTCTCCTGTTGGATTTGCAGAAACATAATGCTATCCTGTGGAGAGGGCCACTTAGGGCTGCAGTCCTCCAACTGTAAGAACTGAATTCTGCTGTTGAGGCTCAGAAAACAGTACCCCAAAACGAAACCTAAAATGCAGCCTGGGAAGAAAAAGTTTTTCTCTGCCCTCCTACCCTCCTGTCTTTTAGTCCCATCCTCCCCTGAGGCTGTCCATAGAAACCAGTACTCTTTTTTCCCAAAGGTAGCCGTAAAACCTAAAAATATTACTCTAACTTTCCCTCTGCCCTGTCTGCGTAAAAACTGACCACAAAGAAATTATCTGATTTACTCTGATTGACTATGGGTGATAAGACCCCCATTCCAGAGAGGGTTCCACCCCATTCCCAGAAGGAAGGAATACTGCACAGAGAAGCCAAGAAGAATCTAGAAAGACAGGCCTTGCAGTGTTCCCTACTGAGTTTATTAGCATTTGATTGTACCCTTTTTCTACAATCATATTTTGACATGGCTGTCATAATTTGCTGAACTTAGGCATAAAAATGGACAATTGCCCCCATTCTGAAGGCTCTTGTGTTTACATGTTAAATAAATTTGTATGCTTTTTTTTTCTGTAAATAGGCTTTTATGAGTTGATTTTAAGGGCCAAGAAGAACCTTATCCTTGACCATTATTCTGCCAATAACCTGTGAGCCTGTAAGAGGACCCCAAGTCTCAACCACAGCCTCAGGCAACGCCTTGATTTCAGCCTCATGAGAGCCTAAGTAGAGGGTACAGTAAAGCCACACATGAACTCCTAACCAACAAAAACTATGAAATTATGAATATGTATTTTGAAAGCTGCTAAACTGGTGATTTATGTAGCAATTGAAAATTAATATATAAACACTGCTGTATTTATTTGTTTTCTTCATTAATTAAACATAACATAGCCTCACTTCTGTATCCATTAGGTGTGATAAGGACCTACCTGCATTGTATGTCTGTGTGGTTCCTTTCCCTATCCTAAATCTTAGATATATATTTTGATTAATGAAGATTGACTTTGATCTAAGAGATGCTGTGATATACTGCTACTCCATTCTTCAACCCCCTCAGACACTGGAATCATTCTAGAATGATTTGTAACATTCCCTGTGACCCCAGCACATGGTGTTCTAAAGTGTTTCAGTCTACAGTACAATAGTCCCTAAATCACATGACAACTTTTCTTGTAGAAAAAGTACACACAGAGGCAAAGTGGTGGCTGATCTGCTGCAGTGGGCGAGGTCCTGTATTCTGCTGCTGCCCCATACTGGCCAGATGCCCATTTACCAAGGCTTCCCTCTGCTTCCACTAATAGACACAGCTATCTCTCAGACTCAAGGTAGCCTCCAAGTCCTTAGCATCCACTCCTTGTAGAAGCAGTGCCTTCTCCCTTGCAGACCAGTTAGACGGTTTTAGATTCTCAAACACAAACTGTCTGATTGTTCACCTTTTTCTGGGCTTGATTGACTATAGGAATACAATGGTTGTGGTGGAGAGGGGTAAGGAGTTGGTGTAATGTTTCTCACCTCAAAGGTATTCACCAACACTAAGGTCACAAGCTCCCTCTCTCTGTCACACACACACACACACACAAACACACCACACCACACCACACCACACCACACATGCACACACATTGTCTGGAAGGTCATCTCATCCACAGATTTACAGCCCTGTAATCACCCTTGAATGAAACTCTCTGGGAGGTATTTGGGAAAGCAAGGAGAGGAGACAGGTTGCTCATTCTGTCACATGCATTATTGGATTTGGGCAATTAATTTAATCCCCATAGTAGAAACTTGCTCATATTTCCATATTGGTACAAACTCTTTGGTCTACTTAAGTGGATATCCAAGGAACTATTAGTCAATATCCCATTTAATAGATTACGGGAAAAACTGTTTTTGTACTAGTACCATGCTGTTTTGGTTACTGCAGCCTTGGAGTATAGTATGAAGTGAGGTAGCATGATGCCTCCAGCTTTTTTCTTTTTGCTTAGTATTGTCTTGGCTATGTGGGCTGTTTTTTGGTTCCATATAAAATTTACAGTAGGGTTAAGGTTAGCGTTAGGGTTAGGGTTAGCATTAGGATTAGGGTTAGTGTTAGGGTTCGCAGTGAACATACGTGTGCATGTGTCTTTACAATAGAAAGATTTATAATCCTTTGGGTATATACTCAGTAATGGGATTGCTGGGTCAAATGGAATTTCTAGGTCCTTGAGGGATTGCCACACTGTCTTCCACAATAGTCTAACTAATTTACACTCCCACCAACAGTGTAAAAGTGTTCCTATTTCTCCACATCCTCTCCAGCATCTGTTGTCTCCAAATTTTTAATGATCACCATTCTAACTGGTGTGAGATGATATCTCAATGTGGTTTTGATTTGCAGTTCTCTAATGATCAGTGATAAAGAGCATTTTTCATATGCTTGTGGGCTTCTTAGATGTCTTCTTTTGAAAAGCGTCTGTTCATATCCTTTGCTGACTTTTGAATGGGTTTGTTTTTTTCTTGTAAATCTGTTTTAGTTCTTTGTAGATTCTGGATATTAGCCCTTTGTTAGATGAGTAGACTGCAAAAATTTTTCCCCATTCTGTTGGTTGCCAGTTCATTCTAATGATTATTTCTTTTGCTATGCAGAAGCTCTGGAGTTTAATTAGATCCCATTTGTCTATTTTGGCTTTTGTTACCAATGCTCATGGTTTAGTCATGAAGTCCTTGCCTATGCTTACATCCTGAATGGTTTTGCCTAGGTTTTCTTCTAAGATTTTTATGGTGTTAGCTCTTATGTTTACTTCTTTAATTCATCTGGAGTTAATTTTAGTGTAAGGTGTCAGGAAGGGGTCAAGTTTCCACTTTCTGCACATGGCTAGCCAGTTTCCCACCGCCATTTATTACACGGGGAATCCTTACCCACTGCTTGTTTTTGTCAGATTTGTCAAAGATCAGATGGTTGTAGATGTGTGGTGTTGCCTCCAAGACCTCTGTCCTGTTCCATTGGTCGATATCTCTGTTTTGGTACCAGTACCATGCTGTTTTGATTACTATAGCATTGTAGTATAGTTCGAAGTCAGGTAGTGTGATGCCTCCAGCTTTGATCTTTTTGCTTAGAATTGACTTGGCTATGCAGGCTCTCTTTTGGTTTCATATGAAGTTTAAGGTTTTTTTTTTTTAGTTCTGTGAAGAAGGTCATAGGTAGCTTGATGGGGATAGTGTTGAATCTATAAATTATTTTGGGCAGTATGGCCATTTTCACAATATTGATTCTTCCTAACCATGAGTATGGAATGTTTTTTCACCTGTTTGTGTCCACTCTTATTTCCTTGAGCAGTGGTTTGTAGTTCTCCTTGAAGAGGTCCTTTACATCCCTTGTTAGTTGTATTCCTAGGTATTTTATTCTCTTTGTAGCAATTGTGAATGGCTATTTGTTCTTGATTTGGCTCTCTTTAAGTGTGTTACTGGTGTATAGGAATGCTTGTGATTTTTGCACATTGATTTTGTATCCTGAGACTTTGCTGAAGTTGCTTATCAGTTTAAGGATATTTTGGGCTGAGACGATGGGGTCTTCTAAATATATGGAAATCATGTTGTCTGCAAATATAGACAATTTGACTTCCTCCTTTCCTATTTGAATACACTTTATTTCTTTTTCTTGCCTGATTGCTCTGGCTAGAACTTCCAGTACTATATTGAATAGGGGTGGTGAGAGAGGGCATCCTTGTCTAGTGCCGGATTTCAAAGGGAATGCTTCCAATTATACTGGCTGTTGGTTTGTTGAAAATAGCTTTTATTATTTTGAGATACATTCTGTCAATATGTAGTTTATTGAGGGTTTTTAGCATAAATGGCTCTTGAATTTTGTCAAAGGCCTTCTCTGCATCAATTGAGAAAATCATGTGGTTTTTGTCTTTGGTTCTGTTTATGTGGTGAATTACATTTATAGACTTGCGTATGTTGAACCAGCCTTGCATCCCAGGGATGAATCCTACTTGATCATGGTGGATAAGCTTTTTGATGTGCTGTTGCAATCG
>CAUYQU010012139.1:0-61074 GCA_963574635.1 Cheracebus regulus
AAATAACCAGGAGTGTAAATTAGTTCAACCATTGTGGAAGACAGTGTGGCGATTCCTCAAGGACCTAGAAATAGAAATTCCATTTGACCCAGCAATCCCATTACTGGGTATATATCCAAAGGACTATAAATCGTTCTATTACAAAGACACATGCACACGTATGTTTACTGCAGCACCGTTTATGATAGCAAAGACCTGGAACCAACCCAAATGCCCATCAATGATAGACTGGACATGGAAAATGTGGCACATATACACCATAGAATGCTATGCAGCCATAAAAAGGATGAGTTCATGTCCTTTGTAGGGACATGAATGAATCTGGAAACCATCATTCTCAGGAAACTGACACAAGAACAGAAAACCAAACGCTGCATGTTCTGACTCATAGGCAGGCATTGAACAATGAGAACACATGGGCACAGGGAGGGGAATGTCACACATTGGGGTGTGTTTGAGGGCGGGGGTCTAGGGGACGGACAGTGGGGGGTGGGGAGGTTGGGGAGGGATAACATTGGGAAAAATGCCTGATGTAAGTGACAGGGGGATGGAGACAGCAAACCACCATGGTATGTGTGTACCTATGCAACAGTCCTGCAAGATCTGCACATGTACCCCAAAACTTAAAGTACAATTTTTAAAAAAGGCAAGAAAATTCACCATAATCAAATGGGTTTCAACCCAGGAATGCAGGGATGTTTCAACCCAGAGATGCAAATCAAGTAACTGTCATTCATCACATAAACAGAATTAAGAACAAAAACAGTATGATTATCTCAATCAATGCAGAAAAAGCTTTGAAAAAAATCCAACATCTCTTCATGATAAAAACCTTCAACAGATTAGGTGTTGAAAGAACATACTTCAAAATAATAAAAGCCATCTATGACAAACCTACAGCCAACATCAAACTAAATGGGCAAAAGCTGGAACCATTCCCCTTGAGAACTGAAACAAGGCAAAGATATGCACTCTCACCACTCCTATTCAACGTAGTACCAAAAGTCCCAGCCCAAGCAACCAGGCAAGAGAAAGAAATTTAAAACATTCAAATAGGAAAAAAAATTTCTCAATTTTTTTCCAGACAGAAAAAAAAATCAAACTGTCTCTCTTTGCCAATGATGTAATTCTGTACATAGAAACCCCTAAAAACTCCACCAAACCTAAAAACTCCTGGAACTGATGCATCTTTTTTGATGAGCAATACCTATTGCCCAAATAGATACTGTGTCTCAGAGAGATATTTTCTAAGTTGCTTTAAAGGTATTTTAAGATTCATTTTGCATATTTAAATATGAACATTTTATATACAACCACACAAAATTACCACTGAAGATACTGGAGAAGCATGCTGATATCCTGAAAGGATATGCATGTAAGTCTCATATGAAGCACTTGTTTTAGTTCTCTTTGGTTGTCCCCTGTGCCGTTTTAGACTTGTGTTGGCTTGTTTTTATTTGTGAATTAGAAAATTTGGGTATGTGCATTTTGCTTAATAACTGTCCATTGTCTCTCTCTCCTTTATTTTATTTAATGAGTTTACAATGGTATAATTTGTCTGATAGTTTTCTAACAATGTCCAGCATAATCAAATTCTTTTAATAATTGCCCAGAAATCTTATCTTTTAGCACCTGAAAGTAATAGTGCCTTTCCTGTATTTATGACCTGTCAGGAGCATCCAGTCACTTATGATTGTTCTAGAACAAAAGAAAATCAATATAGTTGACTCAATGCCTTTGCTCTTCTTCTCTGGGCTCATGACTCTGTAATTTGCTGGTTCTCCCTTTTGCCTTATTACCAAAGTAAGAGGTACATTGGTTAACTCTAAAATAATGATAATTTAGAGTGATTGATTTAATAAATATATATGGTGCCCCTGAATCCTTTCCTGAGCTCTTGGGATATAGCGGTCAGTGAAAGCAGCCACAGTCCCTGCTCTTATGGACCTTAGACAACCGGGGACGAGGAGGGGCGGGCACAGATAGTCATCAAATATTAATGTAAGTAAATGTGTTATTACTGAAGGAGATGAGAGGTTTGAAGGACGTGAAAAGAGTCCTGAAAAAAAAGAAAAATCCTTCAGTGAATACTTTCCTGAAGAAGTGATGCCTCAGGTGAGAAGGCTTTAAGAAGGTACAGAGAGAAGAAAGCATGTTTCAGTGAAAGAGAATTGTACACTTTTATAAAGGCCTATGGTAAGGGAAGGTATACTGAAGGAAAGAAAGCCTTATGTGGCTAGAACACAGGTAGAAAGAGGTGTGAAATGAGACTAGATAAGTGAGCAAGGATCAGACAATTCCCAGCCTTGCAAAACTTGAGTTCCAGCTCTGCCATTTACCACCAATCTGAGAGGGCCAAATTACTTCATGTCCATGAAGCTCAGTTTCCTTATGTGTAAAGTAAGGAATAATCATGATATTCATCCCACTGATGGTGTGAAGAAGTTGAAGAGAAACATATGTAAAAATACATGAAAATTCAATCATAGTAGCTTAATAATTAAACAACGGAACTACTAGAGGTTATGCCAAACTGGTCTTCCTATTCCTTTTATCTTCTACGATCAATCTTCTGGCCATAAAGATCCTTCTAAAACATGGTTAATCATATGCCAGCACTATTTGAAAAGCAAAAATCATTCCTTTTTGTCTACAGCAGGAATGCTAAATAGGCTTCAGCTTAAGTGCCAATTCTAAGTCATTAACAGTAGATTTCTGGGTTGAATTTTCTGGGCTCAGAAGTAAATATTGCTATAATTTGTTAGTAGCATCTGTCATAGGCACTGAGTGGAAAATCTTGCACTAAGTATTTCAATCTTCAGCCTGGAATGTAGGTACTTCTTGGATCTACTGCTTTCCTGTTATTCCAGGCTCCTCTTCACCTACCTTCTGTCTTCTCTCCCAGTTGCTAACTAAAAACTATGTGACCAGAACACACCCTTCACTCCATCTCACCTTGGTGCATGCAGTTTCTTTTGTTTAGAATGTAATTTACAACTAAGGGGAGTCTTACTCATCCATAGAATCCTTGGATATTCTGTTGGAGAAGTCTATGCCTCCATCTTGTTGGATTTTCCACCAAAAGTAATTGTTCATTCTGTGCATCAGCACTCACGACTCTGAGAACAACTCACTGCACTGTGAGGCTACTGGTCTTAGAATCGGTCTTACTCATCCTTCCAGTCCCAATCCATAGTGCAATGCCTGATACATGATTTGCACTTAGTAAGTATGTGTTAAATTCATTGAAAGAATACGGGAATTCATTATATGCTATTAGGGCAAAAATATCTTTTTTAAACAAATCAAATTTTTAAAAAATGATTTCTATGTTATGATGGTTAATTTTATGTGTTAACTCTGGTAGGCCATGGAAAGGCCAGACATTTGGTCAAACATTATTCTGGGTGTATCAACTACAGGAATTCTCAGACCCTTTGACAGTAGATGATGAACCTCTCCAAAAAGTAAAATGCAGTGAACAATTTCCCAGTCAGAACCATTTTGCAGAGATTGTTCCTCAGGACCATGTTTGTTGAAAAGCATTGAACAAGAAATGCTGCTTTAGCTCACATTTAAAGGGATTACTTCAGGAGAAAGCTGGGAACTGGAAAAGGAAAAAGTCAAATTAACTGAGCCTCTGAAGAGACTAAGCAGCAAGGCAAGATAAAAACAAATAGAAACTTTCGCAAAGGGAGTCTTGAGGTCAAAAGAGAGAAACGCCACTGTGTTGATGGAAGTGTTTCTTTAGTAATGAGGGCATTGCTCCTTGGTTCACCTACACAGGCCATGCCCTGAGGTCAAGCAAATAGCTTTCCTTCACAGGGACTTGTACCTACCTGCTCCGCTCCACCCCAAAAAGAGGATGGAATCCAAATATCAAGATGAATGGTAATTGGACTCCTCTTAATATCCCTTCACAGGGATGTAAAATGGAGAAGAGGAACGTTTGAGGTAATTGCATTCTGCCTACATCAATTTTGCCTTTGGTTACGATTGGATACTCCTGCCAAAAATTGTTGTCTAATGTATCTGTGAGTTGTTAAATAGCAAGTGCCTTTCATTTCACAGGAAATGGCTTTTGACTATATAAAGCAATCTTTGTGGGAAGTTTATATTTCTCTTTATGCATCTGAAGTACTTTGGAACGAAGGTCAATATAAAATCCAGATTTATTATGACTATTAGCATAGTAAAAGTGTTATGAAGCCATCCTTTAATACTGATAGCAGAAAAAAAGCTGATTCTCCAATGTGGAATGGGAGCACAGCCTCAAATTATAAACATTCATCTTCTCCACATGCCACTGGCTCCCAACTTCAGGTATGTGGAGAAGGCTGGTCAAGAGCTTTGGTAACTGAGCTCTAGGGTGTGGACTGTATGCAGCTGACATCCCTGAAGTTGAATAGGGCTGAAGGCCACACCTTCCTACATGGGAAGCCGTGGATATATATGTAGAAACTGACAAACGCAGTATATCTACTGCTTGTCTCAAGCCATCCAAAGCAGTTTTGATTCAGTGCTCAGATTTACTCTTCTCTCTACCACATTTATTTGTCTTCACTAGAACTATTTTAATTAAATTAGCTATAAACTTTTAACATAGTCCAGAGAAAGAGAACAAAGAGCGATTTCACTGGCCCACTGGAAATCAGTTGTGTCGAATTCTATTCCTCAGGTCTTTCAGGTCCACGTCAGCCCCACCATGCACTCTGACATTGGTTTTTCTTACCCATTGCTTAGCTTAAATTTTTGCCTTTTCCCCATGAGTGCTTTCTTTTCAAACATATACCATTGAAGAGAAATGATGAAATCTATGGCTTGTATGAAGTTCCCACAGCATGTGGAAGAGGTTAGTGTCAGAGTCAGTTCTTTTTGCCTGGTCCCATATTAGGTATAGAATAAAAAGTAATTAGATATTTAAGTTCTTAACCATAATTTAGTACACTGCAACTTTAAAATACAAATGAGCATATTTTTACTCTCCTGACTATAAGGACCTTTTCATTTGGCATGCTTTTATTAAGGAAGTATGTCAGGTTACAGTGAAGAGCAAATCAAGGAAAGCATATTAAGAAGACACAGGATACCCTTTGCAAAAGAGTTATAATAGCAGGGTGATAAAAACCTGGCTCCAATCACTTGTTTTTCTTTTCCTTCATCATTACAGCTGTGTCTAGATCCTGATGACATAAAAAGCCAAGAAAACTACAGTGATTTCTAGTTCTTTTCACTTCTTCTACTCAAATCCAGGGACAATTGTGCAGTAGCCATGCATTTCTGCATTTAGGGTTTTTTTGATGTAGGGTAAGAAGATGGCATATATGAGAGTTACTAGGTTTTTAAATTTACTACAATATAGTTTCTAGATATTCTAGTTATGTAGAATGCCTTGGTGTTTGAGTGGTGAGTTTCAACGGTTCCAAATATTTCTTTTATTTTTCTGGTTCTTGCAGCAGCATATGCTTGTGTTTTTACCTTTTCACCCGCAGTAACTATACATACTTTGCAGAGAGAAGGTACACCCAGCGAATCTGAAGTCAGACAAAAATTTGCTTCAAATACTGCCACTCTCACTTGTGAAAGAAGCCATTTTTGACGAACAACTCTACTTCATTAAGCTTTAAGTTCTTCATCTGTAAAAGTGGGCTGAAAATACTGATCTTTGGAGATATTTACACAGTCTTAGTTAAAGTGTTTAGCCCAATATCTAGCACCTGATGAACACTCAGCAAATGTGCCATCTTAGCAAGGATGAGGAGGAGACTCGAGGAGATTTTATCCATCCTTATTAAGTTGTCTAATAACAACTTGGCCAGTTCTCCCTTCCTGGCTTCTGCAAATATCTGGGATTCTCAATTGAAATAACAAGGATGTCTCTGCCTTCTCAGTTCTGCAGCTTAAACCTGATAGGCTCTAGACATTAAGCCATCTTAGACTTGAATAATCTCCAATACATTTTCCTACTGGTGGTTAAAAGAGCAAAATAAAATTAGCATTGATGAGACTGAGCCTGCTTCCCTATGCCACGTTGCTGATTTCCATTTCAATTCAAACCATGAGCTACTCCCCATCTCAACAAGACTGATGAAATACTCCCCATCTCGACAAGACTGATATACAAAATATTTTTCAATTTACAAAGCACTTTAGAGTTATCATGTCACAACAGCTTTGGGAGGAACCTGGAATGGCTGTCATCAAAACTATCAAAGCAATGAGAAATCTGAGTCCTGGAGCTGAAGGACCAGCTTAGAATCCCAAAGCTGAGTGGCAGGGCAAGAATCCAATCTCAAGATTCCCAAAGACAAGTTTTCTAATTTCTTGTACACTGCCTCTCTGCTCTTGCACTTTAATCTTAAGTAAACACTTTGGCCAGCAGTTCTCAGATTTGGAGTTGTACAGGGTCACCTGGGAAGCCTCTGAAAATGCAGTTTCACAATGCCTACTTTCAAAGATTCAGATTCACTAATTCTGGAGTGAAGCCTGGAAATGTGCATGTTTCACAAGCTCCTAGGTAATTCTGATGTGGCACCCCACTTGGAGAAACTTTGAATTCTTTGGACTCTCTGTTGTCCTCTAAATTATGTAATCACTTCTCTGAGAAGACCAGACTGTTTTCTCAATACCCTTCACAGATCTAAAAACAATATCAGTCAGCTGAGAATAAGCTGTACAGCAGTAACAAAAGACTCCCCAAATTAGTGTCTTGCAAAAGCAGTGTGATTCACTGACTCATGTTTATGTCTGTATGAATTGGCTATGACTGTACTCTGTGTTTTTTTCATTTTGGGACCTGGGCTGAAGAATAGTCCCTATCTAGAATATCCTGATCTCATAACAGAGGGAAAAGAAAGATGGCAGAATCACATGATGCTTCTTCAAGTTTTTCCTAGGAATTGTTATGTGTCACTTACACTAACATTTTATTGGCCAAAGAAAATCACAGGCACATTCTTGCCATCAAGGGAGTAGGAAGTAGTCTTCTCTCTTAGAAATTTACTGGGAGGTAGTGCTAAAGATTAATATGATTACTTTCATAGTCATACAATGAACCACAAAAGCCTTACCTGCAGTCTGGAATAGGTTTAATTGTCCATTTTTTCTGTACTAACCTCAAGATTTCATCTTCAAAGTAATGATTTGCTGGCTACGCTTAATAGTTTGCCACCATAATTGCCTTCCATTCTTTATTTTACTGTTTTTCAGGTCATTGTGTTTTCTACCTTATACTGTGTTTTAAAACCTGAATAATTCTAGTTAACGTAGACGAGCCCGAGTTCTAAATTCCAAGGTTTTATAGTGTTGTTATTATTTCTCCATGTTCAAAAATGTACTCTAAAATATTTAAAGGGAACTGTGGGTCACATAGTGATCCTCTGTGTCTTACAATGTCTATTTCTGCTTTTGGAGCATGCCAGTGGCTGCTGGCCACACACTTCAAACAAAGGCAATTTTCCTGCCTCTGCTTAGCTTTGGTTCCTAACCAGCAGAGAGAATAACTTTGAAGCTTTCCCATTTTTGTAATAAACAAACGCTTCAAATGTCAGTGTCCTACTCGTGATTAAAATTCATCTTACATTTTGCCCCCTCCTTGTTCCCTCCCAGGTGATGGTTGGTTCGTGGTGAAGCTGCAGTGTCTGTTTTGTCTCTGGATCCACAAAGAACAAATTTGCCAAGTGTAATCTTATTTTCTCTGCCGAGTAAATGGTTGTTAGATTACATATGAATCCTCTCTATAGAGAGGAGAATATAATTAACACAACCAGGACTTACAGGACACAGCATCAAATGCATTTTCTCACTGCAGAGTGACAGATCCCAAACTAGAAAGGCAGCTAATGGGGAGTCAATATGACTTTTTACGATGAGTTACTTTATTCACAGTTTTATTTTCTTTTGGGGAGGAATTGCAAAGTTTATTTTAGCTTTAACATAATAAGCTACATGTAACTCTGTAAAATCAATGTGAAATGGGAGCAAGCTCTGAAATATGAATACTTCTCGCTCATTCTTTCTTTCTTCCTTTCCTCTCTTCTTTTTAAAAACCTAATTTCCCAACAGTTTTATTTTATTTTATTTCATTTTTTATTTTATCTTATTTTTTTGAGACAGAGTCTCTCTCTTGTCACCCAGGCTGGAGTGCAATGGTGTGATCTCAGCTCACTGCAACCTCTGCTTCCCGACTCAAGCAATTCTTGTGTCTCAGCCCCCTGAGTAGCTGAGATTACAGGTGCATGCCACCACCCCCAGCTAACTTTTGTATTTTTAGTAGAGATGGGTTTTCACCATGTTGGCCAGGCTGGTCTCGAACTTTTGACCTCAGGTGCTCCACCCATCTTATCCTCCCAAAGTGCTGGGATTACAAGCATGAGCCACCATGCCTGGCCTCCAATAGTTTTATTAATGAGCAGGGACCTATCCATCCAATCCATAAATATGCATTGAATGTCTATGATGTAACAGGCCCTCTCCAGTACACTGGGGTTGCTGAGAGAAACAAAACTCAGTCCCTGCCTCCACAGAAAACGCTGCTAATGAGTATCTATGTCATTGGGGTTTTCTACTGATAATACTTTTTTTTATCATATATTTAATTAACATTGACTGAACACTTACTGTGTGCCAGGCATAGTCCCAGATGCTGGAATACAGTGGTGAATAAAGCCAATAAAACTTCTGTTTATGAAACATACATTTAATGAGAAAAACTTATATTGAACAAATTAATAAAACATAAAATATGTCAAAAGTATATAAGTGCTGTGAGATAAGTAAATCATAGAAGAATGAATATCACTTGCTGGGGGTTACAATTTTAATCAGATGCCTGAAGTTGAGGAGGCAGGGAACTATGCAAGTATCTGGGATGAGAACATTTCAGGGAGAGGTAACACCAAACGCAAAGGCCCTGAAGCAGGAGAGCACCCAGTATTTTCAAGGCACTACAGGAGAGTCCTATGAAGGTAAGAACGTATGTCTATAGCAATGACATGTCTAACCCAGCTTCCATTTGTGGTCTAATAAACACTGGATCATCAGCTGGAGTAAAGCATAAGTGGGCCAGCAGCACAGGATTATAACTGAAAGGGTCTTGGTATTATTCCTACCACCTAAAGTAGATACCTGATGATGATAAGTAGATTAAAAGAAAGTGACATCATATTTGCATGTCATATATTTACAAACCATATATCTAATAAAGGGATAATATCTAAAATATATTAGGAGCCACAACTCAGTAGCAATAAAAATAAATGACTCAATTAAAAAATGAGCAAAGGACCTGAATAAACATTTTTCAAAAGAAGACCTATGAATAGCCAACAGGTATTAGAAAAAGGGCTTAACATCATTAACCATCAGGGAAATGCAAATCAAAACCACAATGAGATATCATCTCACTCCTGTTAGAATGGCTATTACCAAAAAGTCAAAAGATAATAAGTGTTGGCAAGGATGTGGAGAAAAGGAAACCCTTCTATGCTGTTGGTGGGAATGTAAATTGATATAGGCATTGTGAAAAAAAGTTTAATAGTATTTCATAAAATTTTATATTCCCGCCAACAGTGTACAATATGGAAGTTCCTCAAAAAATTAAAAATAGAACTACCATATTATCCAACAATCCCACTTCAGGGAATATAGACAAAGGAAATAAAAACAGTATCTTAAGGAGATATCTGAACCCCATGTTCACTGCAGCATTATTCATAAGAGTCAAGATATGTAAATAACCTAAGTGTCCATTAATAAATGAGGATGAAGAAATTGTGCTATACATACACAATAGAATTATTCAGCCATAAAAGAAGAAGAAAATCCTGCTATTTGCAAAAACATAGATGAAGCTGGAAGACATTATGCTAAGTGAAATAAGCCAGATATAGAAAGGCACGATATCACTTACATATGGCATCTAAAAAAGCCAAACTCATAGAAGCAAAGAGAATAATGGTGGTTGCGCGGGGTTGCAGCATGTGGGAAAAGAGATGTTGATCAAAGGGCACAAACTTTCAGTTATGAGATGAGTAAGTTCTGGGCATTTAACATATAGCATAGTGATTATGGTTTATATTAATCTATTATTTAAAATTACTTAAAATTTGCTAAGAGAGGCAGGGCTGGGTGGCTCATGCCTGTAATCCTAGCACTTTGGGAGGCCGAGGTGGGTGGATCGTGAGGTCAGGAGATCAAGACCATCCTGGCCAACATGGTGAAACCCTGTCTTTACTAAAAATACAAAAAAATTAGCTAGGCATGGTGGTGCATGCCTGTAGTCCCAGCTACTTGGGAGGCTGAGGCAGGAGAATTGCTTGAACCCAGTAGGTGGAGATTGCAGTAAGCCGATATCACGCCACTGCACTACAGCCTGGGTGACAGTGCAAGACTCTGTCTCAAAAAAAAAAATTTTTTTTCTAAGAGAGTTGATCTTGTGTCATTTATACAGTCACACACACACACACACACACACACACACACACACACACAAAGGCAACAATGTGTGGTGAAAAATATGTTCATTAATTTAATTGTGGTGATCATCACACAATGAATGCATACATTAAATCATGATGTTATGCACCTTGAATATATGGAATTTTTATCAGTTATACTTCAGTAAAGCTGAGGGGAAAAAAGTAAAAGAAAATGATGTAAAGAAATGTGTTTACAACCTGTCTTTCCCTGAATAGCATCCTCTTTTTTAAAAATATTGCATCCAGATGTTGAATTACAAGATAATTAAAAGCTTTGCCCACTTCAATCCAGATGTTGAAAGTGTTTAGCTTAAGAAAGATAAGCACCCTATTTCTGGAAACAACCAACTTATGGTGGTTGTTTCAGTATTGAAAAAGTACAATGAGTTGACTCTCTTTTCTTTCCTTTTACAAAAGCTATAATTCTCAGCAAGCTCTATAATTTCCTAGGTGGCTTATTCCTAAACTTCTTGTTTTTCTCCATCATTTGTGAAATGATAGAAACAATTCCCTGCAACAATGTTCTGAAAGAGAGCTGATTTTATAGCAAATGCTATAATTTCAAATATTATAAAATCATAACTATAAATACAATTTCTAGCCCTAACAATGACCACACATGATTATTTTAGTGCTAGAATTCTATATTAGTGGTTTGTGTTGTCTTGTAATAAACATGCAGTTTTCATCATGACATCGTTAGGAACCCAAGTCTTGTATTAAATAAACTCCTTTCTACTGTCTTCTTAAGAAGCCTATTTTCTCTCAGGGCTTTTAGGACTTAGGATTAGCAATAGAATTCTTATAGTTTTTGCAAAGAAGCTAACACAAATATCAGGAGACCACATTGAATTGTTAAAAGTGTGTACTTCGAAGATGGACTAGTATTTGGATGTGGATACTCACACTTACTAGCTGAAGCTTAACCGTGACCAAGTTACCAAACCCCTCTGATCATGTATAAAATAAGGAAAATAATTACGCCTGCTCCATAGAGCTATTTAGAGGAAAGGGCAGTGTCACCTGTGAGATCTTTCACACAGTTCAGTCCCCATGCTCAATGATTATTAGCTAATATTATGAGTAAACAATTGGTACATATCTTGCTTTTATACAAGAATCTGTCAAAAAGTTATATATGAGGGATATTCTTTTTACATATGTACTTTCTTGTTTCTTATCAGGGCCAGAAGGCAAGGAAGCCTTCTGGGTTTCATGAACAGGACTTTGAGCCCTGTATTAATTTCACCTTGGGCTGTGATCACCTGAATCCCACTCTCCATGTCTGTTTCTTGGTTTTGTCCTCCCAGTAGGAAAACTTGGAGAAAAATGAGATTTGCCCTTTGTTAATAAAAGTCCACTTTATCTCAAATCAGAATTCTAAAGTGTATTAGTTTTAAAATAGTTAAGTAATTTCTTCAATAGTTTAACTTCTTTTATGCAGAGAGCACCCAAGAGGAGAATCATTATTAAACATTGAAAAGAAAATAAAAGTCTCTCAAAGCAGGACCGGCTGTTTAATAAATAATCCATTGAATTCTTGCAGCCCTTTCTTTCAGATAAAAAGCAATAGGAAGACCTGTTAAAGAAACCCATCACTGCAAAATCCACACCCCACAGAAAATGTCTAATAGAGTGAGATGACAGCACAAAGTGCTAAAATAAGCTTGTCTTTGTAGAGGGAACAAAGACATCTCTGGCAATTAGAAAGATGTTCACCTGTTTTAGCTAAGCTGAAAGGAAAGCCTGGGGAAACCATAGCATTTGGGGTGCCTCTGGGGTGCCCTTCTTCTAAGACATGTGGCAGGAACACATTAGTAAGTACACAAAATAATGATCAAATCCATTGATTTGATATGGGACTATTTTAAATACACAATAGCATAATTGCAGTCCCATTATTTTTATGACCCACCTGCTCTAATTGATGTCTATTATATGCATATGTATGGTCATGTGGAGATAAGCTACATTATAAGTAGACATCTACAGTAAATCCGTCTCCTGGGGTTCATTATTTACCTGGCAGGCAAGGCCTTTCAGATATAGAACTTAATGCTCATTTTAGAGCCACTAGCGTCTGCTTTCACATCCGGACCCTCTGCTGTGGCCAGACTGACCGATTTGGGGGATTCAACTAAAATTAGCAGCTGTTTCCTGCTGCCCACCCACCAGGGTGCCTTCTGGCCTGGCACACTTCTACCACTGGGAGGCCATCCTTACCACCCCACGTGAAGTTTCTTGCTCTCTGTTTTGTCCCCACGGTGCCCAATGCCACACTCTCTTCAGAGCTCAGAACCTGCACAGCCCTATAGCCATTTGCTCGTGTGTCTTCCCATTAGACTGAGG
Organism: Cheracebus regulus; assembly: GCA_963574635.1. Lineage (NCBI taxonomy): Eukaryota > Metazoa > Chordata > Mammalia > Primates > Pitheciidae > Cheracebus > Cheracebus regulus. The sequence continues at coordinate 12,828 of CAUYQU010012139.1, forward strand.
ACAGTCAATGTGCAAGATTCAGCACAACTCTTGATGCCGAGAAGGCCTCGATCAATATTCAAATGGATGAATAGAAATGAGTGAATAAAATCCATCTTCATAAAATAATAGGGTGTTTTTGGTTTGTCTTTAGCTTTTTTTAAATTAGCTTTTACCCTAGAATTTCTAAGAGATAAAAAATATATTAGGCTGTCGAATCTGGGCCATTAAAAGTGTTGACAATTCCACTGTATCTAACCAACCTCCTGGGGACCAGCTAGACCATGTTAGAAGCTGCTCTCAGGGGGGTTCTATGACAACAGGGGCAAAGTCAGTCCTTTCATTTCCAAATAGGAGTGAAAAAGTCCTATTTGCAAAAGTCATTTGTAAAACAAAATGGAAATCAATCTGGGGTAACTGCATAATCCCATTTGGTTTGCTGGGAGAGGCAGGGAGGTATATTCAAGTCTTCAATAAATTGACATAAGTTACCAACTACACATAAAAAAAGAATTTTAAATGTAGGACTGTTACAATGAATAATTCTGAAGTTATTTTGTTTCAAGAATAAAGTCATGAAAAACAAATGATAAAGGCATTCATCCAACCCATCTGTACCTCCCAAGCCCCAGGAGCCTCTGAGAGCATGTGGCAGCTGGTGATCACATGCTGGGCCCAGTGATTGGAGGTCAGAGGGAACCCACCCTAAGAACCTGCACTAAAACTGGGAAAGCCATAGACTGCTCTGGGAAAGAGGGACTTCCTCTACATAATCCTGCCTCATTGCAGAGAAAATTATTAGAAAAAGGGACAAGGTTTAAGATGCTAGCTTGATGATCACCCTGTTCTTTAGTCTGCACAAGCAACTTGATGGTCTGATATTTCACATTAAAAATATTTATCAGCTATTTTAGTCAATATTTGCTCAAGTCCAAACCCTGTGATGCCACCACCCAGGTGAGTTATCCTTTGACCAGGAGGGGGAGTCATATAAGAAGATGAGCCTGACCAGTAAACAAATAAATGCAGCCATATGCCCTGGAAATTAATATAGAGTGGGTTTAAGTTGCAGTGGGGCTATTAGGAAAAACTCAGTCAGTGGGAGTGGCCGAGAGGATCAGAAGAGGGTTCAAAGAGGAGATAGCTATAGAACTGAGGTCTGAGATATGATAATGATGGTTGCTATGGAACAGGGTTCAGGTGAGAGTACAGAGTGGTAAGAGGGCCCGAGAGGGCAAAGTGTGTTCTCCAGGAGACTATGTTTTAGGGACTTCTTACAGTGGATGGGCTAAACACAGAGCAGAGGGGAGGACCTTGGGGAATTGGGGCCAGTAGGCTCCTGGGCAGGTAAAGGGGGCCTGATTAATAATGCTTTGACATGTGAGACTGGGGAGTCTGGATTTTATCCCATAGGTCATGGAAGCCTTAAAAGGGCTCAGAAAGGGCAAGACAACTCAGAAATGAAGCAATTTCTTTTTTAATTCACATGTGTTATCTATCAGCCCTCAGACTCTCTTTTGTAACAAGAATTCTAAGTAAGCAAGCATTCATGCTAAGCACCAAAACCTTTTAATACCTGTAATTCATTTCCCATTCACTTGATCCTATCATATTTAACCTACTAGAAGTTTGTATATTTTCAATTGTCTGAGATATTCAGAACCAAAACTGTCCCTTTCTGGATGATGAGATGGTTTCCCCCTCCTCCAAAGTTTGGTCATGGAATATGGAGGTTTATTACCCTTGTTTTGCCCGACCACTCACCTAATCACATGACTTAAAAATCATTATGCTAAAATCCTACATGATTTCCAAACCCTCACATTTCACCAAATGTAAGTCTAACTTTCTCTATGATGTATCTGAAGCCATGCATCAGGACCAGACATTTTATCTCTAGAGAGCACCTGCATCAGAATTACCTAGGCCCCAGCCCAGACCTCCTGAATGAAGCTGATGGATAAGCAGGGCCTGGGATTCTGCAGTTCAGCAAGGTCCCTGGGAAGTTTTTAACCTCATTTATGTATGCAACATACTGGTTCAAATTTAGGCAACCTCATGGAAAAACATCACCTTGGGAGTAATTTGAAGGATATTGGCTCTAATTTAATTAAAAGTGATTTAGGGGTTTTAGGAAAATAAATGTTTATAGCTTCCCCACAATTTAGGGCTCCTAAGCTGAGAACATATTGTAGTGACTGCTCTGCAAGTTTGTGTCATTTTGCTAAATTAAACGATCCTTTGGCATGGAACTTCCCCCTGCTTCACTATTATCACTTCTGATGCTGAGGCTACTGACTTCACATCTCTTCTTTCCAATGTCAATATTTCAAATATTATAAAATTTTGCCCAAAGCCTTACTTGAAAGCATCAGGAAAATATGTTGGTCTCTATTCTCTCACCACAAAAGCCATATTCAGGACACTGTCCAGAACTTAATCACATACTCTTGGCACCCTTAAATAAGCATGGATGAGTATTAAAGGGTGTTTGGAATCTGTGAGAGGCTGGAGGAGAGAATGAAAGACCTGGATCTTAGGATAGTGAGCTAGAGTTACCCAAGAATGAGGAACAGGAATGTCAGAAGACTCAGAGCTAGTGCTGTGAGAGGCACTGTGGCCAGAGATGAATTTGGCAGAGGCAGAGAGAAATATTGACCTTAAGACAGAATGTGGCATAATCGGAGTTAACAGCAAATTTAATATTGTTCAGTGTTCAAAGGAGCCTTTTTCTTTGCGGAGTAAAAATGAAGCAATTTTACTGGCTATAAAAAAAATGGCAATATTTCTGACTGTCCTTGTGTATTTTTAGCTGCTGAGATGAGATGACTATCTTACAACCATAGTTAATGCATGATTTTCAATGGTTCAGATTTTCCATGTTGAAGATTTGAGTATGACATTTTGGGACCTCTTTGTGTTGAGGGAAGATAGATTTCTTTCTTTGTTAATGATTTTGAATAATTTTTATCTGATTTCTGACAGATTTTGTTCTTTTTGAAGACCCTTTTTTCTTTTTAAAATGACAAAGGAGGAGAAAAATGTAGGGCTAGAAGGCATTTCAAAGCCATCTTGTCCAGTCCCGTGGCCCATGTGTGAATGTATTTTCATTTGAGCCATTTCAGACACTAATTTGTTTGGACACAAATGCAGTGACATTCAGCCAGAACAAGCCTGGATTGCTCCAGACACCATAGGTGCTAAAACGAGGAACACATAAGGTTTTGAGCATAAAACATATGTCAAATTGAGACATAAAAACACGAATTCATTGATTTTAAGGAGTCTGTGATCATTTTTAAGAACTTTGGAAAAAGGCATCATTTTGCAAGTATCCATCCCAATGCACTGATCATAATTTGTTATTGCATTTTACAAAAGATGATGTTAAAATGTTGGAAACTGTTTTATTTTGCAATACAACAAATGTAAAAATTCACACTTTTGAAGGCATTTTGGAAGGAGCCAATTCATAGTAGGTGTACCCTCACAGATGAAGGATGCTTATTCTCTGTTGGCAGGAATAACAAAAAGATAACCTCATGGGACTGTAAGCTTTGCCAAAGTAGAGACTGTGTGCCTTTTTCACATGACTTTTCTCCAATGGCTATTACTGCCTAAAAAATACTAGGTGCTTAAGATATTGTTAAATGAATACATGAATCTATAAGAATTTGGATGTATCATTGGACCCATCATTTGGCCTTTAGAAAGTTATCCTAAAGAAATAAAATGGATGAGATCAAAGGTGTAGATACATAGTTTCTCATGTGATGTTGTTAGTGATGGCCAAAAATATATGAAAATAAATCTAAAAGATGAGTCTAGGAGGGAGTTGTTGGTTAAATTATGGTAATCCATGTAACAGCATACTATGAAACTATTAAATTGTTATACAAAATATCTAATAACAAGGTGAAGTGAAATAGGTTGATAAGAAAGTAATTACCAATCTTTAGTAACTATAGTATTTTCCAATAATGACTATGATCTTTATCACAGGGTCTTGGAATTGGAAACTATTTTATCTCTTTATTTTTGTTTATTTTCTGTTTTCTATCATAAGCATGTATTATATACTGTATTTGTAGCAGTAAGATATTGTTAAAAATATAATACTGTAAAAACTCTCTACCTGTCACCTGAAAGCTACACAGCAATACCTGAAATTCCCAAAAAGTTTCATTCTGTATAATCCTCTATTGATTAAGCTGCACAGGAGGTCATTAGCAAATTTCTTGTTAGTTTTTGTTAGTTTTTGTCATTATTAGTTTTTGTTTAGTTTAGACAAAAATTCAAAGAAGGAAAAAAAATGGAAACAAAGCCTCAGAGTAGTAAAAAGGTACAAAGGGGTAGATGTTTTAATTTATATAAAAATATATATATATTGGATTTTAGGTGTCATTAGAACACATGATAATAAGGCACAACATAATCAAACAGAAGGAGGTTTGACAGTGGCAGAGAACTCTGGAGAAGAAAAACTTCACTTTGTGTGGCATGACCTAAGAACACCCTCTATGGTCATCTGGGGCTTTAAGTCCCTACCCACTGAGAGGTGTCTTCAGATGTGAGACGTGACTGCAGAGATTCCTGAGAAGATGCAAAGCAACTGTCAGGGAGGAACCCTGTGTTCAAACCATCAAAATGGTTGGCTCAGAACCAATGGCCATCCTTTCTTTTCAGTTGATGTTAAGCTCACTGTCTTAGTCAGCTCAGGCTACTCTAACAAAATCCCATAGACAGTGGCTTAAACAGCAGACATTTCTCTCTCACAGTTCTGGAGGTTGGAAAGTCCAGGAGCAAGGTGCTGACAAATTTGATGTCTGGCAAAGCCCTCTTCCTAGTTACCCTCAAAACCTTTTAGCCTTTTAGTCCTTATCCTCACATAGCTAAAGAGAGGGGCTCTGGTGTCTTCTTCTTCTAATGGCACAAATCCCATCATGGGGAACCCACCTTCATGAGTTCATCTAAAACTAATTACCTCCCAAAGGCCCCACCTTCTAATACAAGTACACTGGGGTTTAGGGCTTCACCATATGAGTGGGATGACAGGTGGCAAGGGAGGGCCCAGACATTCAGTCCAAAGCATTCACCCTTGATTTTTGCTAGGTTCTGGCCAATTGTAGCTAGAAATATGACTCTAAGGACAGAGTGGATGCATTTTGATGGCACAGAATGCACAGGACAAAGCCCACGGTGTGTAGCTGGCCTGTGTCCAGCAAGGAACATGGCCATGTGTTGGGAAAGAAACCACTGCCAGGAAAAAGCAGAAAGAGGTAGTATTGACTTAGAACCTTCCAGGTGCCAAGCACTGCTTCCCCTATTTTTTGTCCCAAACCTCACAGAATTTCTATGAGCTGATATTGTGGTCCACATTTTACCCATGAGAAAAGAGAAGCCCAGACAAATTAAGTCATGTGGCTACGAACTGGGGGACTTGACTTTAGAGGCCAGAGCTGTGTGGTTCCAGAACTAGTGCTCTTTCCACTTAATTATGTAAATCACTGGAATTTCATTTATATAAGAGCAGGAATCTTTGTTTTGTTCACTGATGTATCTCAAGCAATCTACAAGAGTTATATACACATAATGAGCATTCAGAAAATATTTGTTGAATCAATTAATAAATGAATTAATCCAGATGAAACTACAAGGTGCACGGAAACCTCAAAGTCTTACATCTTTTTTCTTGAGCTGAGTCTTCATAGGCACTGCAAACTGAACCCACTAAATTGGTTTGGCTGTGTCTTGGTTTACAGGGTGTTCAGAGTGACAAAGGACATATCTCAATATTGTTCACAAATGTAATTAATTGCTAAAAGATGACATTACTAAGAAATATTTACTCTGGTTGGTAGAATGATTTCCAGCCCCCAGCAATAAATTGCCACCTTTGCAGGATCTTTGTCTCCTGAGGCTGCTCATTCAGACCTTCACCTGTCCTCACTGTAGCTGCCCATTGGGACAGGAGAGCTGCCAAGTTGAATTGAGACCAGGGCAAGCTGCCATCAGCTGATGCAGGCAACCTGATGTCTTTCTCCTCTGCGGCTGGCTTTACAATTTTTATTTCAGCCCTGTCCTTGAACATAGTTCAAGTAAAGTGGTTTAACATTTTAGTCAGTACCCAATTCAGCACATTCCCAATTCAATTTAAATGATGCCAAACAGCATTTATAGTCATTGCACATAGGCATTCCTCAGAGCAGTTTCACTGGAAATCCTCCCCCATGCAATTTCTGTTACAGACTTTATTTCAAAACACCACCCAGGGGCTATAGAAACAATCAGAATTGGCTGGACCCTGATAGATTTCTTCTTACATGTAGGTGTCTAGGACAAGGTTAGACCTTTCAGCCTGTGTACATTTGCTTTTTGGTGCCTAAAATCAACACCAAGAGCAAATTTTCTTTATACCTGTGTTGCAAAACTACAACATAATGTTGAACAAAGCATTTGAACTCTATAAGCTTCGATTCCCTATTCTGTACAATGTGACTAATGTAATCCTATAAAATTATTGTGAGTATTAAATAAAATAAAGCAGTGCCTGAAGCCCTCTTGTTACAGGGACAGGTGTCAAGACCCTGAAAGGCCATATCACTTCCTCTGTTCACACAACTAGTGAGAAGCACCTCTGGAATCAGTACCGAAGTCTCCCCACTCTGTCCTCATTAGTCATGCTGTCACACCTTCTGTGTAATTCCCAATTTAGACAGGAATTAAAGCACATTTGGTATTACAATCTAGCAATGATTTTAAGTCCAAAAAGACAACCTGATATTTTTTTAAAGGAAAGAACATTATATAAACTATATTTAAAATGATTTCTAGTTCTTCACTCTCAGGTTATTGAGATATTTTATTCTCTATTTGAATCATTTTCTTGGTCATAACATGAGCTTGGAGTATAATTATTACTAGTTATTTATGGACTAGGAACTTCTTAACTCAAAAAGGTGTATAAATTTTTTTTAATTTTTCTACAGAAAAATAAAAGATTTGATTAAAAAAATAAATTCAAATAAATGATTTGCAAACTTGATCCTGCATTAAGATAAATTTGTACTGCCAGATACTTTAGAAAATATTTATGTTCAGTTAAAATATTACTCCAATATATTCACAAGAAATGCATGACAGTTAATAATAAAAATAATCTATTGCGGGCTATTCAATCTCATTGATGTCCAACTTCATTGTCTAATTCCCAAATGGAGTATCCAGTTACTTGGTGTTTGAAATCACTGGGAGATCTCAAGTAAGGCAGGAACAAGACAACAGTGAAGGCAGTTGCCAAAGTGCCTTGGTCCTTATACCACCTATCTTGACTCAATACTGCTCACAGTTCAGCTGATTGTCCTAACAGTAGATTCACTCGGTATTTGACCCTCTAAATTGTGTGTTCTATAAAATTTCTTCAACCTTAAACGAGTGTCAATCGTCGAACCAGCAATAGAGTGCAAACGTCATGACTCTTTCATTCTGACTTTTGTCACAATATTAGATATAAAGAATGTATCACCTCCTTAGTCTGGGTAAAAGAAGTGCACTATCATTGTATTATACCTGATGACTAGCCTATTCTGGACAAGCTGGAGAGGGGTTGTCAGAATCTCTGGTACTTTTAGAATCAATTTAGCACCAGAATGCATCCCCCACAGTGTAGGAACTGGGGACTGGCTGAACTCATCAGAAATGGTACTTACAAGAAGCAAATGCAATCATTTGCTAGTGTCCTGGAAATCAGCCAAACTTCCTCTCAAAATTGTTTAGCATTTAGAAAAAAATAATAATAATAAAAAGGAAAGATCTTCCTTCTACTGTGTAAAAATGCTATTATTTATACCTGTTGAGGAATGGTAAGGCCTTATGCTAAGTAAAAGATGTTCCTGTGGGTGGCTTGCTTCAATTTGGAGACCAGCAGTGCCTGTTTTGACCACAGGAGTTTTCCCCATCTCTTTTCCCCCAGGAAAAGGTAAAGATCTTTGAAAAAAATACTCTGTTGAGATTTTTCTTGTTATATTAAACTGAAATGTCTTATCGAATTTTACAACTCCATAAAACCTGAATTAAAGTGTGAGTACTACATGCTCACTATGTGATCCATCTTCCAAGGGAAGCACAGTATTTTCTCTGGTCAAGGGAAGCACAGTATTTTCTCTGGTCATTTAAAAAGTCTGGTGTTTTGCCTGCAATCTAATTTGGAAGCAGTGACTGCAAACAATCAGTAAGAATTGGGCCTTTGTGATTCTGGGTCCAGCCATACAGCCATTGCTCACTCTGGCAGCTCAGCATCCATCAAACGGAAGCTTGTGGAAGGGTGACCATTAATCTCCACAGGGCTTCCTTTTCCATAAACTTTCAGCCCTGGCATTAATGTCTTAGTTCAGGATATACTATGCAGCCAGCTGGAACTACCAGACTAACCCCTGCAGGGTGAGTTCACATTATGTCTGTTGGTAAAATACACTCCACATTAAGGTGAAATAAAATATTACCAAGCAGAACTGTAAATTTTATAAAATTTTACAAATATTTGATTATTTCCTTCTAGTCCTACTCTGTTACCTATTGGATATGTGAGCATTTGGGAAAGTTACCCACATTTCCAAAGCCTCAGTTTCCTAATCTACAAAATGGAGACAATGATAAATCTCTTCATAAGGTTCTTGTGTGGCTTAAATTAGTTAATACGTGTATAGGATGAATATTTATTTGGTACTTAGAATAATGCTTGGGACAGGGTAAATGACAAATAAATATTTGTTCATTAAATAAAATGCCTTCGCCTAGTGCCTGGCACATAGAAAGTACTTAATAAGTGCTTTATGTAATTGTTAATATCGCTGTTGCCCTCATCATCGTCACATCAGGCACTATGCTAGATACAGTGGCAGGGAAACAAAGATCTAAAATGTGTAGTCTTTTCTTCTAATTACTTACCTTTAGTGGGGAGAAAAACATGCAGTATGTGGGAATGTGTCCTGCTGGTCTCTGATCTTGAGAGCAGTCCCAGAAACTCTGATAGTCTCTCCTTAATCCTGTCACTTTAGAAGAGACCAGCCTTTAAGTGTAATCCAATGATGGTATCCTTCAAAGCACCAGTCCAAGGGGCAGGAATATCATTGTGATAAAGGAAATACAAAATTCAATGGACATGGAAGGGAGAAAGAGACTAATTCTGGCTGCAATGATCAAGAAGTACTTCATAGAAGAGGTAGCATTTAAGAGGGTCCCTGAAAAATAAGAAAGTTTAACACAGAAAATTACTAGGACTCCTATTTATAGCTATGATGAAGTAATTGACCATGGATTAGACCTTCCACTAAAAACTACCAAAATATATAAGGTTATTGTTTTCAGACACTGGTTAAAAGGCAGTTAAATTCTGTGAACCCATAGGGAATGGAAACGCATGAGGTGAGTCCCATGATTATCCCAGAAATCTGTTTGGAAACAATTTCCTAACCACTACACCATGAGCTACAATCCAAGCAGAGCATGACAATCCCACTGAGCTGATAAAGAGATCATGGATCCTAGATGTACAGGATTACACACCCCCAGAAGCCTGTTTGAGAGTTTCCAACAAGTCTTTGGCTGAGAATGGGGCTGTAATTGGGTAGCATAGACAATATGATGGGCTTATTAGCTGTCACAGAGTTGAGATGAGAACAGAGATAAGAGATGTCCAGCAGTGTTAGGGGACATTAGAGTTTCAGGCTAGCCAGAGAGAATGAAATTCGTTAGCACTTCATTAACATCCCAGACAACCGGTTGAGATACCAGAAAGTCTGAGCCTGAGGAATAGAAACCACACCATAAAATAAGGCATAAGCCTATTACAGTATCAAAGCCTAATACTAATTCCTAAAAGATCAGGAAGGGGGAGGAAAAGTTTGGAGGCTGAGTGCCACCACATTAGGGTGGCTAGGGAAACAACTGGACTTTCATGGATCTGTCCTAAATAAATCATAAAACCAAGTCTATCCAGGGTGAAAGTGGTCAGTTTAGTAGAAAAAAATTCACAGTCTTCAGAGGAAGATAATAGATTACTGGGTTTCTTAAATGTATAATTGACAATATCTAATATGCAATCAAAAATTACTAAAGAGACAGAGAGAAGAAAAAAATGAAAATATATGACCCATACTCAAGAAATGTGTGACCCATACTCAACTCTAGATGTTGAATTTACTAAATATATTAAAGCATTTATGATAAATACATTTGAAGAATTAAATGAAAATATGTTTAAAGAATTAAAGAAATAATTTCTTCATGAGTGAACAGGTAAGAAATAGAGAAATAAAACTTACACCAAAAATCTAGAACTGGAGTGTAGTAATGAAACGAATTTTTGACTGGATTAGTTTAGCAGTACATTAAAGATAGCAAGAAAAAAAGACTCAGTGAAGTCGAAGACAGAACAATCAAAATTACCCAATTTGTTTTTGTCTTTTGTTTTTGTTTTATTTTGGTTTTTGTCTACTACTGAACTTTATTTAAATTGAATCAAACAGTATATACATGTTCTCTTATGTCTGGGTCCTTTTTTTTTTTTCTATCACAGCATTACAATATAATCACAAAAACATGAAAACAACATACCCAGCAACAGGAGAAAGTTAGGAAAATTATAGTATAACCATGGGATTTTACATATAAATTCAATGGATAGCATATGATACACACTGCTTTGTAGCTTGCTTTTTTCACTTAACAGTGTGACATGCAGCAAGTTTTTACTGTGTCTGCAGGATAAGTTCCTAGCATTAGAGTTGTTGGGTCATAAGATGTGCAGTTTAGATTTCCACAGCTATGGCCAACTTGCATGGAGGCTGGCCCAGTGCACACTTCCCTCAGATACAGGGCGGAGCCTGTTTCCTCAGCGCTCCACAAACATTATCAACATTTTGCTGTGATAATTGGAAAGTGGTATCCTGTTGAAATTTTAATTTGTATTTTTCTTTTCTTTTCTTCTTTCCTTTCTTTTTTTTTTAATTGCATTTTAGGTTTTGGGGTACATGTGAAGAACATGCAAGATTGTTGCATAGGTATACACATGGCAGTGTAATTTGCTGCCTTCCTCCCCATCACCTATATATAGAAATTCCATTTGACCCAGCAATCCCATTACTGGGTACATATCCAAAGGATTATAAATCACTCTACTATAAAGACACATGCACACGAATGTTCATTGCAGCACTGTTTACAATAGTAAAGACTTGGAACCAACCCAAATGTCCATCAATGATAGACTGGACAGGGAAAATATGGTACATATACACCATGGAATATTATGCAGCCATCAAAAACAATGAGTTTGTGTCCTTTGTAGGGACGTGGATGAACCTGGAAACCATCATTCTCAGCAAACTGACACAAGAACAGAAAATCAAACACCGTATGTTCTCACTCATAGGTGGGTGTTAAACAATGAGAACACATGGACACAGGGAGGGGAGCATCACACACTGGGGTCTCTAGGGGGGAAATAGGGGAGGGACAGTGGGGGTGGGGAGTTAGGGAGAGAGAGCATGGGGAGAAATGTCTGGGTTCTTTTGCTCAAGATTATGATTATGGGATTCTTTCATGTTGGGTTTAATAGCAGATCATTAATTATCATTGCAGTGTAGTATTTTTGTGTGTGAATATGCCACTTTTGATTTATCTATTCTACTCTTGACAGACAAGTTTATTCAGATAGTTTCCAGTTTGGAGTTATTAAATATAATGTGTCTATGAATATTCTAGCACCTATTTTTCAGAGAATCATATTGACACACTTGTATTGGTGTATTATACCTAGGAGTAGAAATATTGGACGATAGGATATATTTTGGTAGAAATTTTCAAATAGTTGTCCAAAGTGGCTTTATCAATGTATTATCACAGCAGCTATCTAGCAGAGCTCAGTTGCTCCACATCTTCCTCAGCACCCAGTATTTTTCATTTCCTTTACTTTGGTCTTCCTGGTGAATGTGTAGTGGCATCCCACTGTGGTTTTAATATGCATTTTCCTACAGAATAGTGACGTCGAGCATCTTTTCATGTTTATTAGTCACTTGGTTATTCATTTTCAACTAATGTACAAGGCTTTTAATACACTGTAATATAAACACAGGGGTCTGGTAACGCCCTACCCCCAACCCACACACACCCCACTCTACCTGACAAGGGAGTATGAAAACAAGTCCTAGATGAGCAAAGAATGCTCCCTAGATGTGGGGTGCTTCAAATAGGAGCTGAAGTCCCCTCCTCTTCTCAAGGCCAGAGTGACAGATGAGACAGAGTAAGAAAAGACGTCATTTTCATACAGTGAGTCAAGTCTACACTATGTTCTGAGCACTGCTATGGGGGTTGGAAATTCGGCAGTGGACTACACAAGACAGACCAGTCCTTGGAAACCCAAACGGTCACTTGAACATGAGAATGGTGCTCCATCCTTTCTCCTCTGAAGCTGGGCTGAACTTCCTCACCCAAGACTTTAGAAGTGATGAAAGCCCTGACTAATAAAACGACAATAATAAGCTGCTGACACTTACTGAGTACTTTCTATGTCCCACATGTTACGTTAAGTACTTCCATGTGTTAAACCTATGATTATCAAACTTTAATGCGTATCAGCATTGTCTAGAGGGTGTATTAAACACAGACTGCTGCCAGGCCCTGCCAGTTTCTGACTCTGAGGCCTGGAAATTTTCATTTCTAACAGACTCCCTTATAATGCTAATGGTACAACCATTTAAGCCATTACCATAGGGTTGGGGACTATCATAATCTCTGTTACCCTCTAATGTCACTAAGGCACAAACAGGCTAAGCGATATCTATGCCTCTGGCCACACTGCTAATAATTGGTGGAACTGGTATTAGAACCAAAGCAGCGTGACTTCACAGTGCACACACTTGTCTATTAATTACACCACACTATGCCCCAAACAGCTTGCTTTTAAAGGCGCTCATAAACAGTCCAGCATAACTACTGGAATAAAAGCCAGATGTAGCCTGTAGCCTGTATTCGTATTAGATAAATCTGTCCTTTTTTTCTTAATTTTTCCACACATTATTGGGATAGAGGTGGTATTTGGTTACATGAGTCAGTTCTTTGGTGGCGATCTGTGAGATTTTGGTGCACCCATTGCCCGAGCAATGTACATTGCACCATTTGTAGTCTTTTATCCCTCGTCTCCCTCCCACACTTCCCCCCAAGTCCCCAAAGTCCATTGCATCATTCTTATGCCTTTGCATCCTCATAGCTTGGCTCCCACTTATCAGAGAGAACATATTATGTTTGGTTTTCCATTTCTGAGTTACTTTACTTAGAATAATAGTCTCCACTCTCATCCAGGCCACCACAAATGCTATTAATTCATTCCTTTTTATGGCTGCATACTATCTCACGTTTCTTTATCCGCTTATCAAATGATGGGCATTTGGGTTGGTTCCACAATTTTGCAATTGTGAATTGTGCCACTATAACATATGTATGCAAGTGTCTTTTTCAAATAATGACTTCTTTTGCTCCTGGTAGATACCCAGTAGTGGGGTTGCTGGATCAAATGCTAGTTCTACTGTTAGTTATTTAAGGCATCTCCACACTGTATTCCATAGTGGCTGTTCTAGTTTACATTTCCACCAGCAGTGTAGACGTATCCCCGGTTTACCACATCCATGCCAACATCTCCTGTTTTTTTATTATTTTTTTTTATTATGACCATTCTTGCAGGGGTGAGGTGGTATGGCATTATGGTTTTGATTTGTATCTCCCTGAACATTAGTGATGTTGGGCATTTTTTCATTATGTTTGTTGGCCATTGGTATATCTTCTTTTGAGATTTGTCTATTCATGTCCTTAGCTCACTTTTTGATGGGATTGTTTGTTTTTTTCTTACTGATTTGAGTTCATTATGGATTCTGGATATTAGTCCTTTGTCAGATGTATAGATTGTAAAGATTTTCTCCCATTCTGTGGGTTGTCTGTTTACTCTGCTGACTGTTCCTTTTGCGGTGCTCTTTAGTTTAATCAGGCCCCAGCTATTTATCTTTGTTTTTATTGCATTTGCTTTTGGGTTCTTGGTCATGAAATCCTTGCCTAAGCCAACATCTGGAAGGGTTTTTCCAATGTTATCTTCCAGAATTTTTATAGTTTCAGGTCTTAGGTTTAAGTCTTTAATTCATCTTGAACTGATTTTTGTTTAAGGTGAGAGATGAGGATCCAGTTTCATTCTCTTACATGTGGCTAGACAATTATCCCAGCACTATTTTTTGAAAGGGATGTCCTTTCCCACTTAATATTTTTGTTAGCTTTGTCGAAGATTAGTTGGCTTTAAGTATTTGGGTTTATTTCTGGCTTCTCTATTCTGTTCCATTGGTCTATGTGCCTATTTTTGTACCAGTACCCCACTGTTTTGGTGTGAGCATGGACTGTGTTTCCATTTGTTTATATCATCTGTAATTTCTTTCAGCAGTGTTTTGTAGTTTTCCTTGTGGAGGTCTTTTGACTCCTTGATTAGGTATATTCCTTAATTTTTTTTTTTCGCAGCTATTGTAAAAGGGGTTGAGTTCTTGATTTGATTCTCCACTTGATCACTGTTGGTATATAGAAGAGTTACTGATTTGTGTATATTAATCTTGTATCTGGAAAATTTGCTGAATTCTTTTATCAGTTCTAGGAGATTTCTGGAAGAATTCTTAGGGTTTTCAAGGTAAGCAATCATATCATCAGCAAGCAGTGACAGTTTAACTTCTTCTTTACTGATTTGGATGCCCTTTACTTCTTTCTCTTGCCTGATTGCCCTGGCTAGGACGTCCAGTACTATGTTGAAAAGGAGTGGTGAGAGTGGGCATCCTTTTCTTGTTCCTGTTCTCAGAAGGAATGCTTTCAACTTTTCCCCATTCGGTATGATGTTGGCTGTGGGTTTGTCATAGATGGCTTTCCTTACATTAAGGTATGTCCTTTGTATGCCCATTTTGCGGAGTTTTAATCATAAAGGCATGCTGGATTTGGTCGAATGCTTTTGCTGCATCTATTGAAATGGTCATGTAATTTTTGTTTTCAATTCTGTTTATGTACTGTATCAAATTTATTGACTTGCATATGTTAAACCATCCCTGCATCCCTGGTATGAAACCCACTTGATCATGGTGGATTGTTGTTTTGATATGTTGTTGGATTCGGTTAGCTAGTATTTTGTTAAGGATTTTAGCATCTGTGTTCATCAAGGATATCAGTCTTTAGTTTTCCTTTTTGGTTATGTCAGTTCTTGGTTTTGGTATTAGGGTGATGCTGGCTTCATAGAATGAATCAGGGAGGGTTCCTTCTTTCTCTATTTTGAGAAATAGTGGCAAAAGGATTGCTACCAATTCTTCTTTGAATGTCTGGTAGAATTCTGCTGTGAATTCATCTGGTCATGGACTTTTTTTGTTGGTTATTTTGTAATTGCCACTTCAATCTCACTGCTTGTTATTGGTCTGTTCAGGGTATCTAATATCTCCTGATTTAAGCTAAGTGGGTTGTATTTTTCCAGGAATTTATCCATCTCTTCTAGGCTTTCTACTTTATCTGCATAAAGGTGTTCATAGCAGCCTTGAATGATCTTTTCTATTTTGGTGGAGTCCATTGTAATGTCTCCTGTTTCATTTCTTAGTGAGGTTATTGGATTTTCTCTCTTCTCTTCTTGGTTAATTTTCCCAGTGATCTATCAATTTTATTTACCTTTTCAAAACACCAGCTTTTTGTTTCATTTATCTTTTGTATTTTTTTGTTTCAATTTCATTTAGTTCTGCTCTAATCTTGGTTATTTCCTTACTTTTATTGGGCTTGGGTTTGGTTTATTCTTGTTTCTCTAGTTCCTTGAGGTGTGACCTTAGAGTGTCGATTTGTGCTTTTTCAGTCTTTTTGATGTAGGCATTTAAGGCTCTGAACTCTCCTCTTAGCACCACCTTAGCTGTATCCCAGAGGTTTTGACAGGTTGTGTCATTACTGTTGTTCAGTTGGAAGAATTTTTAAATTTCCATCTTGATCTCCTTTTTGACCCAATACTTATTCAGGAACAAATTATTTAATTTCCATGTATTTGCATGCTTTGGGAGTTGATTTCCAATTTTATTTCACTGTGGTCTGAGAGTGCTTGATATAATTTCAATTTTCTTAAATTTACTGAGCCTCATTTTATGGCCTATCATATGATCTATCTTGGAGAAAATTCCATGTGCTGTTGAATAGAATGTGTATTCTTTGGTTGCTGGATGAAATGTTCTGTATATATCTGTTAAGTCCATTTGCTCCAACGTATAGTTTAAAGCCATTGTTTCTTTGTTGACTTTCTGTCTTGATGACCTGTCTAGTGCTGTCAGTGGCGTACTGAAGTCCCACACTATTATTGTGTTTCTGTCTAGCTCATTTCTTAGGTCTATTAGTAATAGTGTTATAAATTTGGGAGCTCCAGTATTAGGTGCATATATGTTTAGAAGTGTGATATCTTCCTGTTGGACAATGCCTTTTACCATTATATAAAGTTCTTCTTTGTCTCTTTTAACTGCTCTTGCTTTAAGGTTTGTTTTGTCTGACATAAGAGTAGCTACTCCTTCTCACATTTGGTGTCCATTTGCATGGAATTTCTTTTCCACCCCTTTATTTTAAGTTTATGTGAGTCCATACGTTCTAGGTGAGTCTCCTGAAGGCAGCAGATAGTTCATTGGTGAATTCTTAGCCATTCCGTGGTTCTGTATTTTTTAAGTGGTGCTTTTAGGCCATTTACATTGAATGTTAGTATTCAAAGGTGAGGTATGCTTGCATTCAATGTGTTCTTTGTTGCCTGTGTACTTTGTTTGTTTGTTTTTGCTTTTGCTTTTTTACTTATATTTTTGTTTTATAGGTCCTGTGTGATTTATGCTTTAAAGAGTTTCTGTTCTGATGTGTTTTCAGGGTTTGTTTTAAGATTTAGAAACAGTTCTTGTAGTGGTGCCTTGATAATGGTGAATTCTCTCAGCATTTGTTTGTCTGAAAAAGACTGTATCTTTCCTTCACATATGATGCTTAGTTTTGTGGATACAGAATTCTTGGTGGATAATTGTTTTGTTTGAGGAGACCGAATATAGGGACCCAATCCCTTCTAGCTTGTAGGGTTTCTGCTGAGAAGCCTGCTGTTACTCTGTTAGGTTTTCCTTTATAGGTTATCTAGTGTTTTTGCTTCACAAGTCTTAAGATTCTTTCCTTTGTCTTAACTTTAGATAACCTGATAACAGTGTGCCTAGGTGAAGATCATTTTGCAATGAATTTCCTAGGTGTTCTTTGTGCTTCTTGTCTTTGTATGTCTAGAACTCTAACAAGACTGGGGAACTTTTCCTTGATTATTCCTCCAAATATGTTTTCCAAGCCTTTAGGATTCTCTTCTTTCTCAGGAGCACCAATTATTCTTAGGTTTGGGCATTTAAAATAATCCCAGACTTTTTGGAGGCTTTGTTCATATTTTCTTATTCTTTTTTTCTTTGTCTTTGTTGGTTTTGGTTAATTTAAAGACCTTGTCTTTGAGCTCTGAATTTCTTTCTTCTACACGTTCAATTCTATTGCTGAGACTTTGCAGAGCATCTAGCATTTCTAAAAGTGTGTCCAAAGTTTCCTGAATTTTTTATAGTTTTTCTTTAAGCTATCTATTTCCTTGAATATTTCTCCCTTCACTTCTTGTATTATATTTTGGATTTCCTTGCATGGGACTTTGCCTTTCTATGGTCCCTCCCTGATTAGCATAATAACTAACCTCCTGAATTCTTTTTCAGGTAAATCAGGGATTTCTTCTTGGTTTGAGTTCATTGCTGGTGAACAAGTGTGATTTTGGGGGTGATGTTTGAGAGCCTTGTTTTGTCATATTACAAGGGTTGTTTTTCTGGTTCCTTCTCATTTAGGCAGGCTCTTTCAGGGGGAAGGTCTAGGGCTGAAGGCTCTTCAGATTCCTTTGTCCCATGGGATGTGCCCCTGATGTAGTACTCTCCCCCTTTTCCTTTAGATGTGGCTTCATATGAGCCAAACTGCAGTGATTGTGTTCTCTCTTCTGGGGCTAGCAACCCAGTGACTCTACTTGGCTCCAGGCTGGTACGGGGGGTTTTCTGCACTGACTTCTGTGATGTGAACCATCTATGGGTCTCTCAGCCGTGCATACCATTGCCTGTTCCAGTGGAGGTGGGAGGGGGTGCAATTTACTTCCTGATGGCTCTTAGCTTTGGTGATTTAATGTTCTATTTAATGCTGATTGTCCTCCTGCCAGGAGGTGGCGCTTTCCAGAGGGCATCAGCTGTGGCATTATGGGGAAGAATCAGCGGTGGGCAGGGCCCTAGAACTCCCAAGATTATATGCTCTTTGTCTTCTGCTACCAGGGTAGGTAGAGAAGAACCATCAGGTGGGGGCAGGGCTAGGCATGTCTGAACTTATTCTGTCCTTGGGTGGGTCTTACCGCAGATTCTGTGGGGGATGGGGGTAAGATCCCCAGATCACTGGAATTGTGTACCTAAAAAGATTCTGGCTGCCTCAGCTGAGTTATGCAGGTTGTCAGGGAAGTGGGGGAAAGCTGGAAGTCACAGGCATCATCCAGCTCCCACATAAACCAAAGGGCCTGTCGCACTCCCACTGTCCTCCACCAACAGCCCGCAAATGGTTTCCAGGCAGAAAGCCAAAAGGGCTTGGAATCCTGCCCCAGGCTATCCTATCCACCTCCCAGCTGCAAAAGAAAAGGGCTTGATTCTTACCCCTCCTGTGGAGTCTGCACACTGAATTTGTGACCTCCCCTGAGTTCTGGCCAGGAGCCTTCTCACTACATTTATAAATTGTTACAAAGTTTAGTTAGAAATTTGTTTCTCCCTTTGTAGTTTTACCCCCTACTTCTCTTCCTGTTTCCCTGTGGTGACAGGCAGGGATGGCATGCTAGGGGACGCAGTGAGCTCCCAGGACCTTTCTGCTGTTTCTTCTGCCCCTGAATTTTACTCAGCTCTCCAAATTGACCTAGCTCCAGGTAAGGTCAGAAACATCTCCTGCAAACAGACCTTCAGCCCCACCAGCGGGTGTGTGTGTTCAAGAAAGGTCAGTCTCCCTTTCCCACTTCTGCAGTTGGTGCAGTCACAGTTTTAGGGGGGTCTCTGGGTTCCTGCAGGAGCAGTCCACTTCTTTCAGAGGGTCTGTGGGTCCTCTCAGGATTGCTGGTTTGTTCTTGCAGTCAATCTGGAGCTAAAATTCACAATGTGAGCCTCTGCACACTGCTCTGCATGGAGCTGCAATCTACTCCTGCCTCTTGTCCACCATGATCTCTGTCCAATCCAACTCAAAATTACCCAAGTTGAAGAACAAAGGGGTAAAACTTAGGGGAAGTGATCATAGGCCCAGGGAACTGTGAGAAATCATCTAACCTATTAGTAATAGGGGTCCAAAAGTAGATGAGAGTAAAAAATGGAGCAGAAAAAGTATTTTAAAAATAGCTGAAATATTCCCAAATGTGTTTTTTAGAGTAAACTTAGAGATCTGAGAAGCTCAACCAACCCTGAGAGGTGTAAACACAAAAATAAATCACATCTAAGTACATTATAGTAGAAATACTAGAAACAAAACATAAGGAGAAAATATTGAAAACAGCCAGAGAGATGTAATAAAAACATGCCTAAGGGAAAAAAAAATGTGAATGACCACTGACTTCTCAGAAACAGTGGAGACTAGGAATCAAAGAACAACATCATTAAAGTCATTAAAATAAAAACGTCTACTCAGAATTCTATATCCAGCTAAAATAGCCTTTCAAACAAGAGTAAAATAAAGATTTTTCAGGGAAATGGAAACTTATCATTCAGCACCAGCAAAGCTGTACTATAGGAAACAGTAAAAGATGTTCTTCATGCTAAAAGGAAACGATACTAGATGGGAACTTGAAACTGCAGGAAAGAACACCAGAAGTTGTGAATACATGTGTAAATATAAAAGCTATAATTGTTTTTCCTCTAAAAATTTTCTTGCACAACAGCTAAGTGTCTAAAACAAATATAAAATGAAACACTGTAAAGTGAGGTTTATAACCTATGTAGAGGTAAACAATATGAGAATAGCAGCAAAAAGGACAGTGGTGTTAGTAAATGAAATTATACTGTTGTAAGGTTATTACACTTACAAAGCAAGAAGTGGGAAATCAGAACTGTCTGGTGAAGTAGGAAGTACAGAGTATAAAGCAGAAAATGTTAGACATCAGGTTCAAGTTGTGAAGTAGTTTTGTGGTGATTGGAAATTAGTAATATAGTGAGTATGCATATTGTAATCCTAAAATGTGTATATGCTTGACTTAATATAGAACACTTCTCCCAACCACTTGAAAATACAAATTTTTCAGATGCACACATGGAACATTCACCAAGATAGACTGTAAATTGAACCAAAAAGAAATATTAACGAATTTCAAAAGATAGTACATAATATGGCCTCAAACCATAGTAATATTAAGTTAAAAATTAGGAACCTTAATCTGATAAAGGGCATCTACTAAAGTCTCATGGCTAACTTCATACTTAATGGTGAAAGACTGAAAGTTTTTCCCACAGAATTAGGAAAAAGACAAAGATGTAGTCTCTTGTCTTTTATATTCAACATTATAATTAATGGAAATTCTGGCCAGGGCAATTAGACAAGAAAAATAAATAAAAGACACCCAGAGCACAAGGGAAAAGTAAAATAATTTTAAGTAGATGGAAACCCTAAAGAAATAACCAAATAAATAAATAAATAACTATCAGAGCTAGTAAATGAGTTCAACAAAGTTATAGGATATAAGATTAATATACAAAATCAGTTGTATTTTTACACACTAACATTAAACAATACAAAAAGTAAATTGAGGAAATTTAATTTACTACAGCATTGAAAAGAATAAAATGCTTAGAAATAAATTTAACCAAGAGAGTCCCCAGAAAACTACAAAACACTGCTTAAATTAAAGACCTAAATAAGTGAAAAGATAACCTGTATTTATGGATTGGAAGACTTAATATTGTTAAGATGGTAATATTCCCCAAAGTAATTACTAATTCAGTGTAATATCTATTAAAATTCCAACTGCCTTTTCTGCAGAAACAGAAAAATTGATTCTCAAATTTAAATGGAATTACATGGGGCCTTAATATTGACAAAGAAGAACAAAGTTGAAGGATTCACATTTCCAAATTTAAAACTTACTACCAAACTACTGTAATCAGAGCAGTGTGGTATTGGCATTGGCATAATGATAAACATATAAATCAGTGGAATAAAACTGAAAGTCTAGAAATAAACCCATACCCTCGTGTTTATGGCCAATTTATTTTACATAAGGGTGTCAAGACCATACAAGAGGGAAAGATAGTACCTTCAAGAAATGGAGCTGGAACAACTGGGTATCCACATCAAAGAAATAAATTAAACCTCTACCTTACGTCATACACAAAAATAAGTAAAAATAAATCGTAGACCTAGATATAAAGTTTTTAGGAGGAAATATAAAGCTCAATTGATAAGACCTAGATTTGTCAATGGTGTCTTATATCACTGTAAGAACAAAATCATATAGAACAAAAGAAAAAATAAATAAATCAAACTATCAAAATCTAAAACTTTGCTCATCAGAAAACAAAACACTATTAAACAAGTTAAAATAAAATATTTGAAAATTACATATCTGATATATCTAGAAATATTTTTTAAATCTTACAACTCTACAACAAAAGACAGACAATCTAATACTTTAAAAGATGAACAAAAGCATTGTATTGACATTTCTCCAAGGAGCATGTACAAAAGGCCAAAAAGCATGTTATAAAAATGCTCAACATCATTAATCATTAGGGAAATGCAAATCAAAACCACAATTGAAACAGTATGGCAAATAACCATAAAAAAAAAAAAGA
This sequence comes from Cheracebus regulus, assembly GCA_963574635.1. NCBI lineage: Eukaryota > Metazoa > Chordata > Mammalia > Primates > Pitheciidae > Cheracebus > Cheracebus regulus. Next base: position 34,724 of record CAUYQU010012139.1, read on the forward strand.
ATAAACACAAAGACCAAGCAAACAGAATAGAGAGGCTAGAAATAGACCCACACAAAACTAGTCAACCGACCTTTGATAAAGGAACAAAGGTAAGTCAGTGAGGAAAGTATGATCTTTCCACTGAATGGTGGTGGAACAACTGGAGATCCGCAAACAAATGAACCTAGACACAGACTTTATACTTTCCACAAAAATTAACTCAAAATAAATCAGAGACCTAAATTGCCAAACTATAAAAAGGAAAGCAGGAGAAAATCTAGATAAACTTGAGTTTAGTCATGAGCTTCTAGAGATAACACTGAAAGCATGATTCATGAAAGAAAAAAAGTCAGTAAGTTGGACTTTATTAGAATTAAATTTTTTTTTTGCTATGAAAGTCGTTATTAAGAGAATAAAGGCCAGGTCTAGTGGCTCAGTCCTGTAATCCCAGCTACTCAGGAGGCTGAGGTGGGATGATTGCTTGAGGTCAGGAGGTTGATGTTGCAGTAAGCTGTGATTATATCAGTGCACTCCATCCTGAGCAACAGAGTGAAATCCATCAAAAAAATAAAGAGAGAGAGAGAGAGAATTAAAGACAAAGCAAAAATTAGGGGAAAATTTTTCAAAATAAAAAATTTGATAAAGGATTCTTTTTGTGGGACAGGGAGATGGAGTTTTCACTCTGTCACCAGGTTGGAGTGCAGTGGCATGATCTTGGCTCACTGCAATCTCCAACTACCTGGTTCAAGCGATTCTCCTGCCTCAGCCTCCCGAGTAGCTAGGATCACAGACATGCACCACCACACCCAGCTAATTTTTGTATTTTTAGTAGAGATGGGATTTCACCACATTGGCCAGGATTGTCTTGATCTCCTGACCTTGTGATCCGCCCACCTTGGCCTCCCAAAGTGCTGAAGGGGTTAGGGTTAAACAGGTGAAACACAGAGGGTATTTCTGGAGGAATGAAACAATTCTATATGATACTCTTATAGTGAATATATAACACTTTACATTTGTTGAAACCCTTAAAATGTTACAGCCCAAAGAGTGAATCTTAATGCATGCAAATTGTTTAATTATCTAGGAAATTGGGAGATCCCAAGATAAAATGTAGAATATAACAAAATAATTAACTGCATTTTGAATGTATGAAACAACCTCACTGAAGGAGTTGGGGGGTAAAAGTTGCTAAGTAACTTTGAAATAAGTGAAATCTGTAAGACTAAAGGCAAAGTAAGTTATACATAAGAACTGTGCTGTAGTTGATAAAGTCCTTTCTAATGGCAGTATGGGTTAACAGTTTTGATAGGGTTATACACATATACTGGAATTGAATAATTAAGTAAGTGATTTGGTGGATGGCAGGATCCAGGTTTCTTATTGCTGGAGTGGGAAGTTACAGATGAGCAAGGGCAAGAGGCTAGAAGAAGGATTCGTGTGGTGAAGGATTAGAGTTGGAGATATCAGCGTGAATTCATGTTTAGCTTCACATACTTACAGATGGCTACACACAGAAATAATGATGAATAGGTGTCTACACACCAGTTAGTCGGTTAGTACACACACATATATTTTTGTTGTTGTTCTATCTGCTGAGATCTAGGAAGAGCACCTGTAGTACCAACGAGCACACCTGGCATTCATATCTTAGTTTTTACATTATTCTTCATTAAAAGGAGTCAGTGTTCTTTGCAGAAGTGACTGATTCTATGTCTTAGTCAGGAAATACACAAGATGAACCTTGAGCATCTTGTAGTGCCAAAATTTAAGAACATGCTTTTTTAAAAACAACAAAAAGGTACACAATGATGGAGGTATTTTAAAAGGTCAAAGAAACCAAATGAAAGAGCTTCCAATGCCCAAGGCTGGAAAATTTTGAGCAGCAAGATAAATGAAATAGTATTGGATTATAACCCAAAGTTTAAAATAAATATCTATGAGTCCTTACTGAAATAAAATAAAAACATAAACAAATAAATCAATGCGACAAGAGACAAATCTCCTGTGCAATCGAATTTCAAATAATGCATACAAATACTGCACTTTCAAGGAGGGAAAGCATATATTCTGGACCTCCTTAAGTGTTGGCTGCACATAGTGACTTAATTTCAAAAAGTACAGCATGAAAATAGGAAAAAAAAGATTTAGCTTTACAGTAAAGAAACCCAGCACACACTATCTCAGCTAGGTGATCAAGATGAACATCAGCGGTGCTCAATCATGTTGCTGGTATATACATTTGAAAAGATGTGATTAATATGGCAGTTTACTCTGTAATCTTCCCTCCAAGAACACATAATCACAGCCTAATCTTCAGGAAAACAGCAGACAAATCCCAACTGAAGGACATTCTACAAACTATTTGACTAATACTAATGAAAAATGTCAAAAGTGCTAAAAACGAGATAAGTCTGAGAAACTATCACAGGCATGAGGAGTTAAGGAGACATGACTACTAAATGTAATGTGGCTTCCTGTGTTGGATCTTGGACAGACAAAGGACATTAGGTAAAATCTGAATAATGTGTGGACTTTAGTAAATAATAATGTATCGAAATACTTTTATTAATTGTAACAAATGTATCACACTAATGTTAGAAGTTAATAATAGAGGAAACTGGGTATGAGGAATATGGAAACTCTTTGTACTATCTTTGTCATAAATCTAAAGCTGCTTTTTTTTATTTTATTATATTTTAAGTTCTGGGGTACATGTGCAGAACATACAGGTTTGTTACATACCTATACATGTGCCATGGTGGTTTGCTGCGTCTATCCTCCGTCATCTACATTAGGTATTTTTCCTAATGTTATCCCTCCCTAGTCCCCCCAACCCCTGCTATACCTTCTCTGCCCCCACACCACTGAGAAGCCCTGCTGTGTGATGTTCCCCTCCCTGTGTCCATGTGTTCTCATTGTCCAATACCCAAAGGATTATAAATCATTCTATTATAAAGACACATGTACATGTATGTTTATTGCAGCACTGTTTACAATAGCAAAGACTTGTAACCAATCCAAATACCCATCAGTGATAGACTGGATAAAGAAAATGTGGCACATATACACCATGGAATACTATACAGCTATAAAAAAGGATGAGTTCAGTCCTTTGCAGGAACATGGATGAAGCTGGAAACCATCATTCTCAGCAAACTGACACAAGAACAAAAAACAGTTCTAAAATAAAATGTTTATTTTTTTAAATGTAGTACAATTTATAATCACATCAAAACTATAAGAATCTTAGAAATAAATTTAACAGAAGATGTGTAAGACCTGTACTCTAAAAACTAAAACTCATTTCTGACAAAAATTGACCTATATAGGCACATATAAACCATGGAACACTATGCAGCCATAAAAATGGATGAGTTCATGTCCTTTGCAGGGACATGAATGAAGCTGGAAACCATCATTCTCAGCAAACTAACACAAGAACAGAAAACCAAGCACTGCATGTTCTCACACCTAAGTGGGTGTTCAACAATGAGAACACATGGACACAGGGAGGATCACCTGTTGGCGGGTGGGGGAGCTAGGGGAGGAATAGCAAGGGGTGAAGGGATTGGGGAGGATAACATTAGGAGAAATACCTAATGTAGATGACGAGGAGAAGAATGCAGCAAACCACCATGGCATGTGTATACCTATGTAACAATCCTGCACAATCTGCACATGTACCCCAGAACTTAAATTATAATAATAAAAAAGAAAAAGGAAAAAATATCATCCCAATCAAAATCTTAGCAGGATTTTTAAAAATAGAGATGGTCTAGCTGATTTGTCTGAAGTTCATATGCAAATTTAAAGAACATAGGATTCTATAACTATTTTGAAAAGAAAAAACAAAATTAGAGGACTTTTACTATCAGATTTCAAGACTTATTATAAAGCCACAATAATCATGAGAATGTGGTATTGGTGTAAATACAACACAGATCAGTGGAGCTGAGTAGATAGTTCAGAAATAGACCTACATATATGATAAATTACTTTTTTAACACAAGCACCAACGTAATTCAATAGGTAAGTGATAGTCTTTTTATAAAACGGTGCTGGAGTATTTAAATATTCCTATGGGAAAAAATTAATTTCAATTCTTACTTTATGCCATACATGAAACCTAATTCAAAATGAATTGTATACCTAAACACAAAAGCCAAACCTGTAAAACTTCCAGCGGAAAACAAGAGACAAAGTGTTCATGACTTTGACGTAGTCAAAAATGCTTTTTACAGGACACAAAACATTAATAAGAAGACAAACAATCCAATAAGGGTAAATGGTTTGATGAAGGCACATCAAAAAAGGAGATATGCAAATGGACAATAAATACATAAAAAGATTTTCAGCCACATGGGGGAAAGCAAACTGCAATCACAATGAGAGACCAATACACACCCACTTGAATGATTACAATTAAGACCGAGGCCTGAGCATGGCTCCCGCTTGCAAACCTCTGTGCTTTTGGAGGCCAATGTGGGAGGATAGCTTGAGACCAGGAGTTCAAGGCTGCAGTCAGGTATGAATGCACCACTACACTTCAGCCTGGGAGACAGAATAAGACCCTGCCTCTAAAAAAAAAGAAGATTGATCATTGCCAGTGTTGGCAAAATTATGGAATTATGGAGCAACTGGACCTCTCATATATTGCTAGTGGATATGTACAATAAAACAATCATTTTAGGGAACAATTTAACTGCTTTTTAGAAACTTAAATATACATTTACCCTATGACCCAGCCATTCTTTTCCAAGGTGTTTTGTCTAAGAAACACAAAAATATGTCCAACAAAAGGCTTCACTAGAAGCCACCCAAATGTCTGTCAACAGGTGGATGAATAAACAAACTGCAGAATATAGGTTGAGCATCCATAATCGGAAAATCTGAAATTCAAAATGCTCTAACATCTGAAACCTTTTGAGCACTGGCATGACACCACAAGTAGAAAATTACACATCTGACCTCATGTTGTGCACATGAGGTCAAAATGCATGTGCACAACAGTTTATTCAATGTCCCCAAAGTGGGAAGAACCCTCCCAGCCATTTTAAAAAGCCATCCAGCCGAATGCCTCCTCATTCCTAAGAGACCCACTTCCTGGTCTCTCAATTGCTTCTGATGTTTCTTCTCACCAAAAAAAAATAAAATAAAATGCAGAGTTCAGCACCTGCCAAAATCCCTGAAGCAGGCCATAAGTCCAAGTCCATTATCTCTCTCAAAATGAAATTCATCCTAACATTTCAACCTCTTCAGCCATCATAAAACGAATTTAGTATATCCAGTTATAGATCACTTGAATAGCCTCGATGTAGTTAGAAAGGAAGGGATACACCACCTCTGAGCATTAGCACATTCTAATTTCTCCTTACATAATAGGCCTGGAAAGAATTACAAAATAGCGGTCACCCCCGTGTTCTTGGTTACTGATTGCCTTTCTAAAGAATGTTGGATGGGAAACTTGCTTTTGACTTTGCCCTTTGGTCTTTCTTCAAGGTTGATTGAAATTCCTGTGCACACTGTAGTGTCTGTGAATCTGGAGTTTACCCTTAATCTTGCCGTTCATTTTTTTTCCCACATGTCCAGGACAAGGCTAATTCTCTTTATCCTAATGAGATCTGGATTGCAGAACCATGCCACTCTAGCGTCTGGTGGTAGCTTGGGCAAGAGGTTATCCTCTCATGTCATGCCATGTTTACTCAGATGAAAACAGAAGCAACAGACTGGGCACTCACTCTCTGAATATTTAGTAGGGAGGTAAATGGTCCAAGTCGTCCCTCCACTAAGACTTCTGAGAAGGAAGAAACAATCTACTACATCTTACAAGTGTGGTAATGACCCCACCTCCAAGTTTCAAGTAGTCGTTCATCCATAAGTCGTTATTGAGCCCTATGATGTTCTGAGCCCTGTGCTGTATACTGGGGGCTACCAGAAAAGAGGGCCCTGCGGGGTCATGAGGGGACAGGAAAAGGTGTTCACATGTTCCCATCAGAGCTCTCTGGAGACACCTCAGGTGCTTCTTGGCAATTGTGGAATGTGGTACTGGATCGGAGCTGTAGGCATCCTAGAGCAGACTGGGAGATGCTCCTGACACTCAGGACATGGGAGTCTTCAGCTCAGAGACTCTGGTGCCATGGTATGTGGACATGTGGGGCAGAAAGACTCTTATTCTCTCAGGGAGCTGCAGAGGTCACCACTCCCTGAGGCACTGACCTCCTGGACTCTGGGAACAGGCCAACGAGAGTGTTGACATGCCTTTCCCTTCACCTAAGCCTCTTCACCTGCAGGAGTGTCCCCACTTCCTCCTAGAGACCCCCTTCTCTCTCTTTGCAGCCTCTTTGTTCACCCAGACCCAACTCCAATGGCACCTCCTCCATGATGCCTTTTTGATAACTCAGGGCAGAGTTGATACTCCATCCTGAGTGCTTTCACGATCCTTGTATGTCACAGAGGAGGTGGCACTGTAGCTGGGCTTAAAGAATGGGCAGGATTCTGGAGGCATTGTGTGTATAAAATATATACATGGGCCAATTACAGAATACAGTCTTGGAGGGGTGAATGTAGTCAGTCACTTATTCACTCACTCACCCACTCATTCTTTCAATATATATTGTTGAGTTCTGACAAGGTGCCAGGTCAGTGCTCAGTGGTGAGAATCTGATTGGGACTCTGGTAGATCTGGTCTAGAGACCTGGTCTAGCCTGCACAGAGAGGTAGGTTAGTGAGCAAGTGCTAGTCTGTCTCTCACGTGAGCACACACACTCGCTTCCAAAAACACTGATCTGCTGCATTAGCAACTGCTGCCTGTGTGTTGTCCTGACCTGCTTGTTCGGTCTCAGGAAGAGTTGGGACTTTATAGCAGATTAATAGCAAAATTCTACAGAGGTCTGCATACAAAAGAGATAACCGCAATCTTCATCTAATTTTTATATACAAATAAAGCTTTTTCTTTTTTGTGTTCTTGCTATACCCTAGATAAGAGTCTTAGAAATTTTATATCTCTCAAGCTAATAGCAGGATGTATTTTTTTGGATTTTTTTCCATTTATTTCCCCACAGAAAGAAATATTTGTTTCTAAATGTAAAGAAAATCTCTGATCAGTTATGTATCCTCTGGAAATGAAAATGAACTGGATTATTCTGACTAAGTTGAATGCCATAGTATTTACCACAATGGAAGAAAAATGATGGGATATAATTTCTCTTTAAGAACTAGTCAGAAAACTCAAAGGGATTTTTATATACTCATATCAATTCTTGGGGCTGTGTTCTCCAAAATTTGGGTTGTTTTAACCTCAGCCTAATTTTTGTGACAACTTTGTTCACCTCCTGTTCAATGAGTTACAAATGCATTAAATGGTTTATTATTCTTCAAATAAGTGAGCTAAATGTAGTTTTATTTGGAAGGCATGTATTATACTTTTTGAAATAATGAGTGGTTCCCCAGAGGGTCAGAGATTGTCAGAGGGGCAGAGGATGTGGGTTTATGGGCCCAGAAGCCCAACCTTGCACCACTGTTGAGGGTAGAATTCAGCAGCCACTGCCAGTCACCAGGCCAAGCTCAGGTTGTAGAGGAACCAGCAAGAGACTCTCAGCTTCCATTCATCCAACAAACTCATTCTGGGAGGTCCAGGTGGTCTTTAGTCCAAATGGGGAAGAAACAAGTACCCTGCAGGAAAGAACCCAGAGAAATTCCAATGGGCAGGGAGCCATGAGAGGAATAAGCATGAAGGACAGAGGGGAAGAGCACCTACCCCAGCCCCAGGGAGGAGGGAGAAGTGAGATGAAAGGAGGAAGGAAAAGGTGATACATAAAGAAACCTCAAAGGGCAAATAGAAGTGAGACAGGTGGACGGGGCTCACGACATGCCGGAGAGAAGCAGCAGCGTGTGCAAAAATGTGGGTGTGAAATGTGACCAGTCGTGTTGCAAACTGCAGGTCACTGCATTTGGCTGGAGTAGCAAAGGCATGACAAGTACAGAGAGGAAAGGGGCCTGACTGTATTGTGGACACCTGTTAAACACTATGTTTAACCATTACTAGAGCCCAACCAAAAACCAACTCTGGTGTCTTTCTTGGGGAGCCTGAGCAAGTTACTTCAACTCCCTGAGCCTTAGTTTTCTCATCTATAAAATGGGGATAATAGCAGCATTTTCACATAGAGCCGTAAATGAAATAGTAACCAATACAACATACATAGTTTTGCCCTCATGTTTTTCACCACATGTAATATGCTTAGCCCAATAAAAAGCATCGTATAAGTCCTTAAAATATCCTAACTGACCCATCTTTTACTTTTGGTCACTAGCCTCATTATTATTACTTTTTTGGCTTATCTCAAGAGAATGTTCTTCCTATCAACCTGCATTTCCTAGGGATCCCACCCCAAAAATTCCATGTAAAAGCCAATCAGATGATTCTAGGTTTCCTCATTTTCACACTTCATGCTCCAGTATGAAAATATTGCCTGATGAGACTATTTCAGTGATAAGTAGAAAACACATTTATTTCTCTTTTTTATGACTTTGTTCAAGAGAATTAAATCATTTATTGATCACACATGACAATGGATGATACACAAACTTCATTCCTATCTGTAATTTTATCTGGTAACTTCGATCGATTTAGATGTATTCCATAGGATGTGCCAACAATCTTCCTTATAACCAATAATTCCATGATTTCCCTTTTAATGGCAAACTTCAGGTCACAACAGTCACCATCAGTTCAACTATACCACGGTTTCTGAAGACGACGGCTTTTCCATTCAGAAGACTGTAAATAGATTCCAAATAGAACCTGGTATCATCCTAAAGAGGTCAAACTTCACACTGTTGGGGAAGTTTACCAAGATGGCTTCAGAGTAGACTAGCTTTGCACAGAACATTTTTTTTAAAGACACATTTATTCAGCATCATGATCAGACTATTACATTTAGCAATCAATAGCACAGGTGCAAAAACAGAAAATCTACATCAAAACCCTTTGTTGGAATGCTTTACACTTTCCATAGAAGAGAAACTAAAATAACCTGTTATACAATTAGTCACAAATACAGTCCTCAAGTTTTTGCCCATACACATGAATATTTGTCTAAAACATGTCTTATTTGTAGCAGCCAGGTCCTGCTACCACTGTGCTTGGCTGAGTTCACAAATCTGTTGCGACCTGTAGCTTCCCTGTCACTTCTCTTGCTCTCCTCTCCTGCTAAGCTGTTTCCTGGCAGTAATGAAAGTCTTCTGACACTGTCGTAGCTACTGCTGCTACTGGAACTGGCATAGCGCATAGTCACCTTGATTTTGTGGTTTTCCAAAGTATTGGCCTCTACTACCATAGGGCCCAGAACTTCTGCCTCCAAATTTTCCTCTCTTTATACTTTCAAAATTTGAAGACTGATTGTTGTAATTGCCAAAAACATTGTAGCTTCCACCACCTCCAAAACTGCTTCCATCATTATCAAATCCATTATAGCCATCCCCACTGCCACCATATCCACCACCACCACGGCTGCCAACAAAGCCACCACAGCCACTGAAGTTTCCTCCATGATCAAAGTTGTCATTCCCACCGAAACCACCTCCACGATCGCCGCCAAGGTTTCCAGATCCACTTCAACCTCTTTGGCTGGATGAAGAACTAGCTTTGCTCTGACAGGGCTTTCCTAACTTCACAGCCGTGGCCACTCACAGTATGGTATTTCTGATTGACAATCTTATCCACCGAGTCATGGTCGTCAAAGATTACGAAGGCAAAGCCCCTGTTCTTGCCACTGCTTCTGTCAGTCATGATTTCAATCACTTCAATTTTTCCATATTGTGTAAAATAACCTCTTAGGTGATGTTCTTCAGTGTCTTCTTTAATGCCACCAGCAAAGATCTTTTTCACAGTTAAGTGGGCACCTGGTCTTTCAGAATCTTTTCTTGAGACAGCTCTCTTTGGTTTCATGTTTCTTCCATCCTCCTTGTGTGGGCCTTGCATTCGTGGCTGCACCCACCTACTCCATAGTGGCATATGTGACAAACCGAAAGACCCTGGAGCACTTGTTGTTTGGATCTCTCATAACCACATAGTCCATGAGCATTCCCCATTGCTAAAAATGGCCCCTCATACTTTCACCAGTTGCTTCAAAGCTCAACTCTTTGATGAAGAGCTTCCGCAGCTGTTCAGCTTCTTCAGGAGACTCTGACTTAGACACGACAGTGGGAAGAGGGACTTTAACAATACTTCCTCAAGGGCGTCCACATGCAGAAAGCTGCTTCCCTTTTAAATGGTAAGCTGTAGACATCCCATGGGGAGAGATATGAACTACATAAAGAGTAAAACCATTTGTACAAGGAAACTGACCCCTAGAAATTAACCTAGAAATTAAATGAACTACAAAGAACTTCCAATGTTTCCCGAGTTTCAAAAAAACAGTCTGTCCATCTGACACTAACCAAAGTCCTAAATAAAATATTAGCAAATGGAATCCAGCACTGAGTTTAAATAATGAAAACTGATGTTAATGCCAGAATGATTCCATATGAGGAAATGCATTAATATTATTAATCACACCAATATATGGAGAGATAAAAGCAAATCACAATTTTGATCATGGAAAAGAAGCTTCCATTGAGTGGCTGAGATAGAAGCTCTGATTTCAGCGTGCCCAAGGGTGAATTAGATGAGGAAGTGAAGACAGCAGTTATAGAAGAGTCTTTCCAGGCTTGTAGAAAGTAGCATAGGAAAGAGAGGGCTGGGGTAGGAGCTTGAGACAGAGCACAGGGACAAAGATCGGTTAGGGTATGTGCCTTTTCAAAGTTTAAGTATTAGAACACACTTATAGTCTGCAAGACAGGTGTCAACGTTGGGGGAATGTTTCAATATTGGAAGGAAGGGGAGGGGAGGAGAGAGAGGGAAGGGATGAGAGGTAAGAGGAGGGGAGGGAAGGGGTGAACTATCCAACTCTCAGGGAGTCTTATAAGTGCTTAAGAGCACAAACTCTGGAGCCATACTGACGGGTTTGCATCCTGTCTCCACCATTTACTACTTGCGTGACCTTGGGCAAAATAATGTCTCTGTGCCTCATACCCTCACCTGTAAGGTAAAAACACTAATGATGCCTTCCTCATAGAGTTGCTATAGGACTAAATGATTAATATTTATAAAGCTCTTAGAACAGTGTTTGGCAATACCTGTTAAATAAAACAAATAAAATCACTGTCCTTGTGTGGCGATTCCTCAAGGATTTAGAACTAGAAATACCACTTGACCCATCAATCCCATTACTGGGTATATACCCAAAGGATTATAAATCATTCTACTATCAAGACACATGCACACGTATGTTTATTGCTGCACTGTTCACAATAGCAAAGACTTGGACCCAATCCAAACACCCATCAATGATAGACTGGATAAAGAAAATGTGGCACATTATACCATGGAATACTATGCAGCCATAAAAAAGATCAGTTCATGTCCTTTGCAGGGACATGGATAAAGCTGGAAACCATCATTCTCAGCAAACTGACACAAGAACAGAAAGCCAAACACCACATGTTCTTACTCATAAGTGGATGTTGAAATATGAGAACACATGGACACAGGGAGGGAAACACCACACACTAGGGCCTGTTGGGGGGTGGGAGGCTATGGGAGGGATAGCAGGGGGTGGGAGTTAGGGGAGAGATAGCATTAGGAGAAATACCTACTGTAGATGATGGGGTGATGGATGCAGCAAACCACATGGCATGTGAATACCTATGTAACAAACCTGCACATTCTGCACATGTACCCCAGAACTTAAAGCATAATAAAAAAAATCACTGTCTTCTACTAAGTAATCCTTTGTGCTACTTGTTATTAATACTACTGGGTGTAGAAAATGTATTATTGTATCTATATTATATTGTAGAATGGAAATTATTTCTTTCTGACTGAGTACAGAGAAAAGGGTGGCAACAAAGAATGGAAAAGACACCAGATAATTAGAGGAAGTACTGAGATCAAGAGTTGCCCTTGCCACCTGTGATCATCGTAGAGGAGAGGCCGGGTTCCCCGGAGTGTTGAAGGTGATGAGTCAGCCAGATATCCCAAGATCCCACTCTGCCCCAGGATCACATTGGCCATGATAACAAGACAAGGAAGAAGCACCAGGGTGAGGAGAGAGCCCAGGAGAAGAGCCAGGTGGTGAAAGATGGACCTTCATGTTTGCTCCTTTATGCTTCTGTATCATTGGAATCTTTGATAATGAAAATATGTCAATGTAACAGGTAGTTAAAAGAACTAGTAAAGTGCAAGATGTTACTATCCAAGGAAAGCAAGAAAGGGTTCACGGGAGGATCTCCCTGTATTATTTTGTACAAGTGCATGTGAATCTATAAGTACCTCAATAGAAATTTCAATTTTAAAAAAATGATAAAGAAGAGTATGCCTGGGGGGGAAAAAACCCTACACTATGTCCCTCACTATGATTCCAGCCACCATAGCAGAGGGACAGATGAGTATATATTTTATATTATAAATTAAAATTATGACATAAGGCACATTTCTGCCTGTGCATGTGATGATGCATAGGGGAAAAGGCTAGCAATCAGCCCCTCAATAGCTTGTCAGAATATCCTTTGCTTTAGTCTGTTTGCCTGGTCCATGTTTTTATTTTTTCAGCTCAGAATGTTGGTGGTGTCAGTGTGCTAAGAACTGAGCAGCATGCAAAGGTGGACAAACAGGAGCCCAGTTCACAGTACTGGCAGATTAACACATTTGTCATGTGTGCGTGGCAGCACAACCTAGTCACTAAGAACAGGAATTTTATTAAAAGGCAACTCTTAGATTCAAATCCCTCTACTGCCACTTACTACCTGTTTGACTTTCGGCAATTTTCTAAAGCTCTCAGGTCTCTGTTTCCTCATCTGTAATAGTTAGACTATTACTGTGTCACCTTATTTGGAAGAAGAAATGTCAGGAGACTTCCTGATAAGCATGGCAATGAACAAGTATGTTGATATTAACTACTCCCAAAACCTTTTGAGGATGATAGTTAAGGAACAAAGGACATATTACATGCAAGCCCAAAGAAAACAGAATAGGCGAAACGGGAGAGGTGGCATCCACAATAATTTTAGAATATAGAAAATGGCTGAAGGAAAGTAACAGACTATGCTGAACAGAGGAAGTTGAAACTTAAAAGTGTCTACCAATCCTTTCTTGTAAAATCCAAGGATAAAAGAATTAAAAGGAATTTTGGCAATCAAGATTCTCTCTTTAAAATGGGCCCTAAGACTCAAAGAGCAGCAACGTGTTCAGGGAGACATGACACCAAGCAGCAGAGCTGGAACTAGAACAAATTAGATCATGACATGCCAGAGAGAAGCAGCAGCATGTACAAAACTATGGGTGTGAAGTGCGACCAGTCACACTGCAAACTGCAGGTCTCGCATTTGACGGGAGTAGCGAGGGCAGGAAAAGTATGGGGAGGAAAGGGGCCTGACTCTATTGTGGACACCTGCTAAACACTGTTTAACCATTACTAGAACCCAGCCAACAACCAACTCTGGAGTCTTTCTGGGAGAGCCTGAGCAAATGACTTCAACTCCCTAAGACTTCTTCCCGGCCTGGCTGCTGATGACCTAACTCAAATCCTAATGCTTTGCCATTAGGTATTTCTTCTTCCTGGACTTGGTATCTAAGCTGACCAAAGTCACGATCTTCTGTTTTTCCTAGTCTGGAGCTATAGAAGTCGGCAGGAGGGTTACTGAGACAGGAAGAAAGGAAGAGGTCTTGGGAACCAGGAGGAGCACTTCGGCATCTCCACAGCCGAACAACTTTGGCAGACTGATTTTTCCAGAAATATCTGCAAAGGCAGAGATACACTGCAGAGGACAGTGACATGAGGAGTCCACTCTGATATCTTGAAACTAGTGGAGGTTCAGAATAAATTTGCTACTTCTCTGGCCCCAGGTGACAGAGATGTTGGAAGCCTGAATGAAGTTCAGCAAATTAATCTTGCATACTTTATGGGTCCTGAATGCTGCATTCCTGATGTTGATGACTGACTCCACCAGTGCAAGGGGGATTTGTTTTATGGTGATTTCAATTACAGATAACTGTTATATCCAGAATCATACCTCAGCTGCTTGTAAACCAGAACTCGATATGAACTCAGGCTGTCGAAGGCCAAGGGCTGCCCAGAACATGCTTTTAATTTAAAGTTGATGAGAAATAGCTGTTTCTAGAGAAAGAAGTTCTGTTTCTTTCATGTTTTGTGTGCTTTGAATTCAGCATAACACAGAAATGAATATGATAGTTTTGCTGCTTAATGCTCCTTTCTGGTTTTCTATTGGAGATAACTGGGATTTTAATATTGTTATCTGGTGGGCAGAGAGAAATGACCTGGCAATCCTGACACCCCCAACGTGGATTCTCTGCGTTATATAGTAATTTCCTGGCTTCCTGAAAGGGACCCAGGAGGATGCCTACGTATGACACCTGGAAACACCAGGGGGCGCTGCAGGGTGGCAAAGGGCCGTCAGGCATGCAGGCTGCCTAAGCAATGAAGGCCTTTCTCCTTGTAACACTTGGTGACTTAAGCCACCAATGTGTGCATAGCCAAGGGCAGCAGGCTGAGCATCTCCATTTGAGAGAGACCAAGTCTCAGGCAAGTGGTAGCCCCGTGGCGGAGGCCTAGAGCACCACAACTGCAAAGGAGCAGGCGCTTAGTATGACTTGTCAGTTCACTGAGGGGAAACTGAGGTCATGGGGCAGGTCAAGGTCACAGGAAATTGGACTCTCACGTGGGACTAAAGTCAGACTTCAGTGCTAAGTTCAGAAACCCATTATTTTCATTTTCTTACTGGTTCCTCATGCCAGAGCCTGAAAAGGCAAAATGTTTGAACCTTCCCTCTCTTACATTTTCCACGAAATCCCATCTTGAAGAATGCCACACTGTTGGGTTCTCTTTTCTGTTTTGAAACGCTGTGGTCAGCCCTGCAGCTATCCTGCCCAGGAACAGAGACACAGCCCTGTCAGCCTCCAGGGTGTGTAAGTGTACAGAGCAAATGTATTTCCCTGTGTCTACACTTGCATAGGTTTGACCCTGGGCACCTACATCCTAACCCTGCCCAGCCTTGGTCTTTCTGATCCAAACAGTACTCCCTACATTTTCCATTCCAGGGCCCTGGCATGAATCCCACAAACTAATGTAATTAATTTTAATTTTTATAAAGAAAAACAATATATTATTGAGACTTGTGGGGATCCCCATGGAAACCAAGAGTCCATATTCTCACCAACCTGTGGCACAAATCAAAGTTACTACTGTTTATATCTAAATAATTAGTGCATAAGCCACATTTATAGAAATCTCTCTAGCAAATTCCAGTAATTACTCCAGGCTCTTCCTCTTAGACCTCCTTGTCTGGCCAGACACAGCTGTTGCTTCTTCCTGGTCTGGCTGCTGATGACCACATCATCCCAACTTTGGGATGAGGACATTTTGCTTTTCAATTCCCCACTGCACAGCTGTGATGTTAACAAGATGGCATGATTTAGAAAAGCCTAAAAGGCAACTCCATTCTCCTGGAGCTGGCCATTCTAAAGGCCCATGGGCTCCGCCTCACTCAGAGTGTATAAAGATGCTGGTATTTATGCACTTCCCAGCCTGTCTCCCATGGCAGGACCTGACTCATTGCCTCCACCGGGATGTTCCAGGTGTCTTCGTGCACATGGTCTCCCAAGCCTCTCTGCTCTCTTGTCCCCAGATTAGGAAGATAGTCCTTCAATATCCCCCATCCAATGCCAGCAACCCTTCTGCTCTAGAATGAACTTCTTCCCAGGTTGACAACTGAAACCTCTACTTCCTCAGGAAGCCACCCACAAGTAAAAGCCAACAGTATCTAGCCTTATACTACAATAAATAACAGCCCAAAGCTGAACATGGTGGCTCACACCTGTAATCCCAGCTCTTTGGTAGCCTGAGGTGGGCCAACGGCTTGAGCTCAGGAGTTCAAGACCAGCCTGGGAAACATGGCAAAACCCTGTCTCCACAAAAAAAAATGCAAAAAATTAGCCAGGCAAGGTGGTGCACACCTATAGTCCAGCTACTTAGGAGGTTCAAGTGGGAAGATGGTTTGAGCTCAGGCAGCAGAGCTTGCAGTGAGCAGAGATTGCACCACTGCACTCTAGTCTAGGTGACAGAGCCAGACTTTGTCTCAAAAATAAGAAAATAAATAAAATAGCAGCCCAAGAACTATACCAATGGTCCAATCTGCCCTGTCTAAACTTGACCCTGGTCCTGTTCATACTCTTTCCTCATCAGAAAAAGATGAGTTCAGGCAGGACCCTCTCACCCTCATCTGGTCCTAGCTCCCTTCTTTTGTTGGCAGATGCCAGAGTGAGAAGATGCATGTGCTTTCTAACACTGGGCATGGACAGAACAAACACAGAGGTAAGAGCAAAGCAGAATGAAAGTGAACAGTGTCCAGCTCAGAGAGGACACACTGCCAGCATTACCAGCTGTCTTTCCAGAGAAGAACACTCAGAATCTTGGTTTGTAGGCCTCCCATTTTGTTGTTTGGTACATGTGGGAGCTTCCCCAAGAAAAATGAGGTGGCTATTAATTACTCAACATCTGCATGACTGGAAGGGCCCCCTACCCCCACAGAGACAGTGCTTGCAGAAATGTAGGAGGATCTACCCCAAAGACAATTTGCAGCGTTCATTTCAAAACTGTGGAAATTGCCTTCAATTCAACTCAGAAGTTGGGAGCATTTCCAACTTCTAAAAAATATGTAGTACCTGCCAGACTTCCTGATTCATTCAGAGGACCCTCTCAGTACAGATACCAACATGGACATTTCCAGGCTTCTTAATCCACAAGGGGTCCTCTGAAGATGCAGTTATGTTTAAAAAGAAAAATTAAGGCAGGGACACAGCATGACCAAGTATTAAAGTACAGTTTTTGGTAAATTGAAGCCTTGAGGAGAAAATGACATAATAAACATGATGGTGCAACTTAGCACATCAGTTGCTTGAAAATGCTTCATTTTTTTTTCCAAATGAAGAAGTGGACTTCTAGAGCCAACTTAGTAGGAAATAAGAACCTAATATTCTATTATGAACAGCAAAAAAAGGGAGAGTTCTGCATTCACCAATGCTCCAAATATTAAGAAGGCGCTCACTTAGTTTCAGTCACAGGAGAGCAGAATCTCACCATTGGGACCATACTACCCTGTGATTTGAGCCAAGACCACCTGTGAGCTCCACTTCTACTTCCCCTGGTGCCACCATTTCTCTGGGCAGCACTGTATTACCAGACATATCAGTGGCTCTGAAAGCCACACTGCCACGCCTAGATACTGCTGCTCTTTGAGAGGTCCCCAGGTACTCAAAATGGCAAAAGATCATGCAGAGGTGTGTCAAGGGTGGCATGGTTTATTATATGCTCTGGGAGGTGGGATTCATATGTTCTCAGAGGGATTCAGGAACAATGCTTCTTGGTCACCTCCCTAAGAGCCCCCTCCAACAGCCTGCTCATCATATACCTCAGTCGTCCGTCAAACAGAGTCCAAGATCAGAGATAAACAAGGAAGAAAGACTTTTCATTGGATAACACTTGGCACTTCTCAAGTTTGCCCTGCCTGGTTCCTCTGCCGTTAGGATAAGTTCTCTCCAGGAGGCTGCTTAGCCCCTGGTGCAAGGAGAATTTTGGCTGGCTCACCTTCTGATCTGACAGATATGCCAAATTGTGCCTGATGCCCAGTGGGCATTAAGCTCCATGCCCCCCAGACCTAGATGACACACCAGCTTGGAGGGTGGAGCTATGTCTGCCCTGTGCAGTTGTCCAAAATGTGCCCACACTCACTGTCCTCCTGCTTCTCATTTTGGTACCCATTTCTGTCTCAGGGCATAACATCTGTTGGTGAAATTGATTGTTGTTTAATGATAAGCTTCAGAACTCGGCAAGTAGAATGGCAAAGAAGAGGGATGGCTGCTGGGGCATCCCTTCTGCCGGCTGTTGGGACTACATGCCTCAGGACCCTCTTCAAAGGGAGGATGAAAGCTGCTCATTCTGTTACTCCTCTCTACTGATTCCCTGTGAGCCACAACTTACATTGGCGGCTGCCTCAGGAAGAGCTAACTGAGATCCTACATAGATGACAGATCCTACATGGATCCTCAACTATATGCTGAACTAAGCACAGTGCCTGGTACACAACAAGCCCTAACCCAAGCATGTCCACTCTCCAACATGTGCATTCACCCAAAGAGCTCTTGAATTTCTTAAGCCCTCACTTGTAACATATACATGTAGTCTCAGGCTCAAGGAACTTAGAATATCAGAGATATAGAGACAAAGCTGCACAAACCCTTATTAAGATAAATTTCAAGAGGATATCTTCAAGGAAAGGAACTTCCAGTGCAGCCAGAATGTTCTCCTTAGTACAAGCATAGCCGCTATCCTGGGCATGTGGTTTCAGACCCTGCTTCATCCACTTCTTTGATGAATTTAATTTTGCCCCTTTTATTGATGGGGTCTGGGTGCACTTTAGTTTCCCTGGGTTGACAAGGAAATGAGTTGATGAGATGTAATCTTCCAATAAAGAAAGTACATATGGGAGCATATGTTGGCTCCATAAACCAACAATCTCCAGTGTAACCATTAAGTGATTATTTCCTATCTTTCCTCAAATGTTCCATGGGGAAGATCCCAGCAGGAGGGACAGAGTGAGAGAATGGAAATCAGACCTGAGGCAAAGCAAACACTCTCTTTCTTTGCTTCTCTTGCCAATGTCACTAAATTTATAGATGGCATAATTGGAAAGTTTGGCTTTTAGCCAAGCATTGCTTTCTGATGGGGCCAGGGGTGGGGGAGCCATAAAAATGTTAATTGTTCCACGTGCAACCTCAAGGCCAGCTGCCCTACGCTCCCATGCCACATCAATCATTGCAGCCCCTAGTCCTATCCAGAGATGAGGATTCTCTAGAACTCCCAGTTAAGAGGAATAATCCACATTGACCTCCTCAGGGGCCTGCAGTTCCTGACTACTGCATGATTAACATTTTTTTTTAAGATGGCTCTTTTTCCCCAGGCTGGAGTATAATGGCACAATCTGAACCCACTGCAACCTCCGCCTCCCAGGTTTAAGCAATGCTCCTGCCTCAGCCTCCCAAGTAGTTGGATTACAAACATGCACCATCACTCCTGGCTAATTTTTGTACTTTTAGTAAAGACAGGGTTTCTCCATGTTGGCCAGGCTGGTCTCAAACTCCCAACCTCAGTTGATCTGCTCTCCTTGGCCTCCCAAAGTGCTGGGATTACAGGAATGAACCACTATGTCCAGACTGATTCACATTTATAATATGGGCCTTATATTATTTCCAAGGCTCTGGAAACTCCATTCCCCAACTCAGAAACTGAAGGTCACTCTATTTCTGAGAGTGCAGAATGAAGCAGTGTTGGACCCACTAAAGCAACAGTCACACAAAGACAGAGACCCCCACCTGTCACTGCTAGATCCCTAGCCTTCAGCTTCTGGCACTGAACAGAAACACAGTAAATACTCATGGTCTCTCCCCTCTGGCTACTGCCTTCACTTCTTCCCTCATCCCTCTACCCACAGACAAACAGAGAAACGCAGATACACACAAAGGCTCAGCCGGACACCCAACAGCACACATGCATACAACATAATACAGGCACACACACACACATATGCGTTCGCATACACCCCTTTCCCCCACTGCCCCATGCACACGCACACAGAGACAACTTAACCTTAATAACCAAATGTGGGGCTAGAATTACCATTATTTATTTCATCAGTTTGACGCTGTACTTTGCTAGTGAAAATACAGCAATTTATACCACGTAGGAGGGTGAGTGTTTTGCTTCATTTATCTCCGAGCTGCATTGGCCATTAGAGTTTTTCTAGACCAATCTCTTCATCTTAAAAATGGGAAATCAGAAGTCCAGATGGGGAGGGGGATTGCTTCAGTGAATTAGAGATGGTCAGGAATGAATATGTTTCTTTGTTTCATAAGCTGAGTGGTCCTGAGTTCCTTCTTGTGACATGTCAGCCATTGTGCCCACCTTGGCCAACCTGACAACAAAGGGGACCACCATTTATTGTGTCCCCCAATTGCCAGACATGGGACCAGGCCCTTGGCACATGTTATCTCTAATCTCAATATCCACACTTCAGCATGTGTATTAGCATCTGCGCTAAAGAAACCAAGGTTCAAGGAGGCAAACATTCAGTTGAACCACATGAATTTGTCAATATTCATCATCATCCAACAAAAATGACAACTTAATAATTTTCCACAGGCCTCAGAGCAGGTAAGTGGCTGAGGCACATTGCACTTCCAGAACCCTCTCCCCTCTCTCGTGCCTCCAGAACCCTCTCCCCTTTCTTGTGACTCTAAAACCCTTTCCCCTCTCTCGTGCCTCCAGAACCCTCTCCCCTCTCTTGTGCCTCTAGAACCCTTTCCCCTCTCTTGCAGCCTCCCTGCTATAGAGACCAGGCTCCAGCTCCTCTGACCCTGACACTGGCCTGTGAGCCAGGCCTGCACTCTCTACTCTCTACCTCCTCACCTTGGCAGACCTTGCTCATGGACCACTCCATCACAGCTGTCTCTGTTTTGTGTGTGTGTGTGTGTGTGTGTGTGTGTGTGTGTGTGTGTGTGTGTGTGTGTTTTGAGACAGAGTCTTGCTCTGTCACCCAGGCTGCAGTACAGTGGTGCAATCTCTGCTCATGGCAACCTCAACCTCCTGGTCTCAGATGATTCTCCCACCTCAGCCTCCTGAGCAACTGGGACCACAGGCATGAGCCACCATGCCTGGTTAACTTTTTAAGATTTTTTGTAGATATTAGGTCTCACTATGTTGTCCATGCTGGACTCAAACTCCCGGCCTCTAGTGATCCTCCCTCTTTGCCTCCCAAAGTGCTGGGATCACAGGCATGAGCCACTGCGCTTGGAATTCCCTGCCTTTTCTGATCTCAGCTCCCTCCACTTTGGAGCATTTCCTCTTTTGTCAGGACTCTGACTGTTGCTTTGACTCTTCTTTTATCCATGAGCACAGTTTGTGCTCACACCAGCCCTCCCCTGTCCATACAGGTCCAGACAGCTTCTCTCCTTTCCTGGATTATCTCTCCTGGACGGTTGGAGCCTCTTGAGCACTTATGCTTCACATTTTTGAAGTTTACTTTAAGCATGGACACTGCCTTGGCTTTAAATATATGTTCAAATGTTTTGATATTCCAGCTTTCAGGAGGTGAAGTTTAACTCCCCTCCTTTTGATTGCAGGCTGAACTGAGTGACTTGCTGGACCACATGGTGAGAAACTGAAGTTTCTTGGAAATAGTCACATGAATGAGCTTCGAAAAAGGAACCTCCAGCCCCGGTCAACAGCTTGACTTGAGAGATCCCTAGTCAGAACCACCCAGCTGAGTTGCTCTTGGATTCTTGGCCCACAAAAACTGTGACATATTGAATGTGCATTTCTTTAAGCAGCAAAATTTGAATTAAATAATACAGGCACCTTTGGTCTTACTTGGCAGAAAGAGGAAACTCGCATATTGATACTTACATATTACAAATACACTTCTTCATCAATTTTCCCTAATTACTCTCCACACAGCCTCTGGAATTTAAAAGTGGCATTTGTGATCCCTTCCCACTGTCCTTTCTTGCCAGGTGCCCATTGCTTCCAAGACATAAGCTAATGGGTATTTTCAGACTAACTTGCTTTTAGTTCCAGTTAGCCAAAAAGCAAATAAACTAATGAAAACTAAAACTACAACAACAACATTTCCAAAGATAGATATTCCTGTCTGAGATGAGTATAAGCACCTTCAGAATTATTTACATAGCTACAGCCCCACTCAAAGAAATCACTGCATTGTTCTTTATCTCTGATGTTGAGCTATAAAATGAGAATTTTCCAGTCCACTGAATGCATGCTGACATTAAAAACATGTCAGAGTAGAGACAAAGACAAAAGACTTCAACGTCTGAAAATTAGGTTCAATTCTCAGGAGTGTACACCTTACCTTGTGTGGACAAATTATTTGGAATATTTATGCTAGAATAAAATCCCACAATTGTGAATATGTAAGGTTCTCATGGGTTATTTGGTGGGCATGGAATTCTACTGAATAGAAGTTGATTTAATGAAATTGAACTTCAAAACCCTGTTGGGAATTTAGAGGCTTTTTACCACAAGAGTGCTACTGTGATAAGGCAGCTCATGCTTTCTTTAGACCACTTAGTAGATGGACATGGCATTTTCTCTCTCATTCCCTCTGCGCCTTCATCCCATCCCGGACTCACACTCTCTCTTCTGGGTGTTAAGCCACTCCAGTCTTTTCAGAACAGTTAGGGACAAGTGTTATTACTTGTGTCAGGTCTACCACTGTGGGACCCAAAGCATTATCCTTTTCTTGCTCGTAGTATGCTTGCCAGGTCTTTAAATTGACTTGGAATAATATCATGTCTAACCTTTAGAAAATGGACAAAGAAATCAAGTTGAGCTTTCTAGCTATTTTGCAAACATCTTATAGCAAATGGCTTTGGTTGTGGATACCATAGCTCCTCATTCTTGCCTGATTGCATGCCCCAGCTCTGCCTGCTCCCAAGTGAGCAGCTAATAGTTGTATGCATCTTCAGGAATCCAGTATGCTAAGAGTATGTGTTAAAGATCTGCTCATCCTTGGAGCTGTCAGGCCTAACTTTTTCTTACAATAGGAGCGCATTGAGTACACTGCCTGGTCCCAGACTTTAGCCTTTACAGTTTGACAGACCCAAGATCCAACGAAGGTTGTCCTATAAAAGAGGTGACATCATCTAAGGTAAGACAAAGCTAGAGGAGGTCACGTGAAGTAGATAAAAGCAGACCTAATTAGAGCAAAAATAAGCCTGTTAGATTTGCTTTTGGAATTATAGATAAGGGGTTTCAAAATATAGCCTGTATGGGCTTCCTCCACTCGTCAATTTCACTGACTAAATGGATTTCTGAAGCAGCCAACTGGAAATGTAATCTGTATTTCAAGAAATCAAAATCGGCTTTCATCACTCAAATTTGGTAATTTAGTATCAGCACACATGCTAAAGCATGAAAAAGAGTAAAACAATTTGAGATCAAAGCCTTAAAGCCCACGGATGAGAGAAAATGCAACTGGGCCCATATCAGGGGCTCCCTTCATTGTTCCAACTGTTGAGTTGGAAATATACAGTCATTATTATGTACAACTCTGCTACAGTTTTCTGGGATCCAACTGTGGGGCTTCAGTTTTATTACATAACCTCTCTATGCCTCAGTTTCAACATCTGTAAAATGGGGCTATTAATAGTAGTGTTATCATGAGGATTAAATAAAACCATGCATTAGAACAACTCCTGGCACATAGGAAGCACTCAACAAATATCAGCTGTTGCTGTTGATGTTACTTTTATTATCATCCCTTACTACCACTGTAGGCAGAACCACTTGGAAGAACCACATCATCATAGTAGAGTTGCTGGGAGAGCATGAGGTCTGCACATGGGAATGAATCCAGTGTCTAAAGACACCAGCCAAAAAAGGCTGCTGCCCCATTTCTATGGTATGGGGCAGGTTTTACCATGGGGCCAGGATAGTCTGAGTCTGTTGTGGAAAGCTTCTTTGATTCTAGTCAGATGAGCACTGTTTGTGCATCCTTTTGCCTCTCTCCTCTGCCTTCCTTTTCTTTTTAATAAATTAAACATTCAAGACAGTTTTTCTGAATGGAAAAATCACTGTTTCTCCTTCAGGCCTCAACTTGTCTCTGTCATGACCAGGCTGCACTGAATGTAACATTTTCCTCTGGAGGGACTCTCTTACCTCCTTCACTCCCTAGTTCTGGGCAGGCACTGTTGTCCCTCAACATTTACTATCTTTCATACTGACAAATATTTTGCCCAGAAAAAAAAATTTTGTAAATCTGTAGAGTTATCCAAAGAATTTACTTGAGATATTTCACAGTTTCTTCATAGTCGGGGTTCAATAATCTGTCTTCAGAATTTGATGAAGGAAATTTGCCCTGAGGATTAGTATTATTGTTTATTCCTACTTAAAATTGAATGAGGGGGAGATCACCCATAATGACTTATTTCTAAGGAGACTTGGAAATATATGATGATTATTATGTACAACTCTGTTAGAGTTTAGGCTGATCATGGGGCATTACAACATAATTGCTTGAGGAATCACAGTTGAGATTAGCAAAAGGAATGGAGCAACACCAGTCATAACAGCTTTAATTATTTTTTCTAATGGTATTTTCATCATTTTTTTAAACTATCCTTATAAATAAATAGAACGATCTGGTTAATTGTATCCAAAGGATACTTCAAGACATTTCAGACTCCCATACCAATTTCAGACAACAAATCCACTTTCTCTGAAATGCCTTCCTAACATAAATATAGTTGATCAGACCAAAGATTCATGGCTAATACTGGAAGAAATCTTTCTATGTGCCAAATACTTTATATGTACTGCACCATTAAATTTGTACAACAAACCTTTGAGCTAGGTATTATGTGAATGAGGCCAAGGTCCATTAATTTACCCAAGTACCAGAACTAGTAAGAGATAGAGTTGGAGTTTGGGGATTTTCTTGAACCCATAATTTAATCTGAAAAGCATAAACCACTCTAGACACTTAAAGTAGAGAGAGATTTAGTACATGGAATTATGTTAAAAAATTGTCAAGAGGGCTAGAGAAGCAAAGGAGAGGCCATGGTATGATCCACAGAGGAGAACTACGGGAAATCACTGCCCACCCCAGAGCCTGCACTTCTCTGATCCATGCTCCTCAGCCCCTGTGCTGCCCAGTTGGCTGCTGCAGGAGGTCATAAGCCTCCATGGCTTCCTTCACAGGTGTGCAGCCATCTGCTGGTGCCACTGCTCCAGGCCTAAATGAAGAAGTTTACTCCCCCCTGACTGCCCCTAAGTGCCCAAGCATTGTCCCATAAGAAGAGCTCAAACCAGATCACTGCTGACAAGAAAGTCTGGAAAACGTAGTTTACACACTTTCAGCCCCTGTGGTACAGAGGACTAAGGGGATGATGGATGGAATTCAGGGAACTCATGATCTGAGATGGGGAGAATAATAACATCACCATTTTCACTAAGATTTTGCTGAAATTTAGCATACATTTCAATTATAGTATAGGTAACTATTCACAGAAGAGTTAATAGTATTGTGACATTTTTACCAATAGAAGTTACAGGTAGGCATTAATAAACGTATGTATTACTGTATTACAAATTTATTACTTTATACATTTTCATAGCCAATATCAATGGTTTCCTTAAAAATCTATTTTATTTTAGCCTTTTAAAAACATTACTCTCAAAGGGGTCCATGGGCTTCACCAGATGCTGAAAGGTCTGTGGCACGGAAATATTAATTACCCTGGCTCTACTAGGACAGGGCTGATCCTGAGAGCCAAAACACAGAATATGAGATCTGAACCCTTTGCTGTCAGACTTCAGAATCTGTGCTTTAATCATGCCAGTCTACTGGGCTTTGAGAGTTAGAGTTATCCTTTTAGGTTTTCTGGATGCCATACAAGAAAAGAAAAAAAAAAGTCTTCCCAACTTGCTTAGCATTGATGCATCCTTGGAAATCCTCAGTGAACTCTAGCGAAGTAGTGTTTTTCATCCAGAAGATCAGTCCTTTTGCAAGGGAGTGGGTATCATCTTTCATCATCTTTGAAGAATTTGACTCTACTTTCTCACACATTGACTTTTCATTTGCAAGGTACCTGTTGCAGTGATTTCATTAAGCCATCTCAGAACAACATAGTGGACTCCTTTTTTCATCAGACACAATAATGATATGAATAAAGATTAAATATTAGATGTGTTTGGAAGAAGAAATAAAGGTGTTATTCCAAGATTTTTGCCATTAAATATCCAACTCAAAATGCGTGTGTGTAGTATTTTATTTTCTGACAGGGCTCCCATCTGTGAGTATGGCTAAAAATTTGGATGATCAGTTTATCCTCATGTATCTGAGAATGATAGTGCTGGAAGAAATCTCATTTAGCAGACAAAGAAACCAAGAGAAATATTGTGTAGTCATTAAGAGTTCAACTGTAGGGCTGCGCGCAGTGGCTCACGCCCATAACCCCAGCATTTTGGGAGGCTGAGGTGGGCAGATCATGAGGTCAAGAGATCGAGACCATCCTGGCCAACATGGTGACACCCCGTCTCTACTAAAAAATACAAAAATTAGCTGGGCGTGGTGGCACGAGCCTGTAGTCCCAGCTACTTGGGAGGCTGAGGCAGGAGAATTGCTTGAACCCAGGAGCGGGAGGTTGCAGTGAGCCGAGATCACGGCACTGCACTCCAGCCTGGCGC
>CAUYQU010012140.1:0-20676 GCA_963574635.1 Cheracebus regulus
AGAGGAGTCTGTGCGACTTCTCCGGCCCCTCCTGTCCGGACCGCAGAACCTCACCCGGGAGCCTGAATAAATTCCCTTGCATTGGATTATTTTGGTGCTGGCCTCAGTTTCTTCGTTTTATCCTCGGAAACAGACCTTACAGTCTTGCAGCTTTGGTACTGGTTCAGCCACAGTGGGGTAGAACACAAAATGAGCTCCTGGGGCCCCTGATTCCAAGACTTGGCTCCTAGATGGCACATCTGGACCTGCCCTGGGCCAGTGGGGAGCCCATTTCACTGAAGGAGGAGACCAAGGCCCAGTAGTATTCACCACAAGCAGACAGAACTCTAGGGCCAGAGTGAACATTTGTGGTAGTCAGGCAGTACTTGTTATGAACCTGGGGGGATGATGAGTATGAGAAGAGACTCCTCTGCTTGAGGAAAGAGAATGGAAGAGTGAGAAGGACTTCATGTTACTGCTTGAGTATCAACTCAGCTGCAGTATAATAAGGCACCAAATAGATTCCTAATGTTTCCAATGCCAGGCTCTGGTTCCTGGATGGCATTTCTGGACCTGCAAAGGGATAGGGGAACTCAACACCCTGAAGGGAAAGAAACAAGCCTGTCTAGATTTGTCACCTGCTGAATGTAGAGCCCTTGAGCCTTGAGTTAACATAAGCAGTAACCAAGCAATGGCCACTGTAGGCCTTGGGAGACACCCAGTGGTGCTCTGGCTTCAGGTCTGATCCAGTGCAGTCCCAGTGGTGGGGGCCACAGGAATGCTTGTGTCACCACTCTCCCAACTCCAGGCAGCTCAGAACAGAGATTTTGTTTAGGGGAAAGTAAGAAAAGAAAACAACAGTCTCTGCCTGGTAATCTAGAGAATTCTCTTAGATCTTACCCAAGACCACCAAGGCAGTACCTCTGTGAGACTATAACAGCTAAAATATTACTGGAATTGTGGTGTGCTCTAATGCAGATATAGCTGCAGTGACAAGAGACAGATTATAACATACAAGTCCCTTTGAATGCCTGGAAGGCCTTCCCAAAAAGGATGGGTACAAACAAACCCAGACTGCAATGACTACAATAAGCACCTAACTCTTCAATGACCAGATACTGACAGACATCCAGAAGCATAAAGACAATCCAGGAAAGCATGACTTCACCAAAAGAACTAAATAATGTTCCAGTTATCAATCCTGAAGAGACAGAGATATGTGTCCTTTCAGATAATTCAAAATAACTACTTTGAGGAAGCCCAATGAAATACAAGATTACACAGAGAAGAAATTCAGGATTCTATCAGATAAATTTAACAAAGAG
Source organism: Cheracebus regulus (assembly GCA_963574635.1). NCBI lineage: Eukaryota > Metazoa > Chordata > Mammalia > Primates > Pitheciidae > Cheracebus > Cheracebus regulus. The sequence goes on from CAUYQU010012140.1 coordinate 1,305, forward strand.
ATTGAAATAATTAAAAAGAATCAGGCAGAACATTTGGAGCTGAGGAATGCAATTGGCATACTGAAGAATATATCAGAGTTTCTAAAGAGCAGAATTGATCAGGCAGAAGAAAGCATTATTGAACTAGAAGATAGTCTATTAGAAAATACAGTCAGAGGAGATGAAAGAAAAAAATAATAAAGAATAAAGCATACATATGAGATCTAAGAAATAGCCTCAAAAGAACAAATCTAGGAGTTATTTGGCATTAAATAGGTAGAGAAAGCAATATGGCTAGAAAGTCTATTTAAAGGGATTATAACAGAAAACTTCCCAAATCCAGAGAAAGATAGCAATGTTTAAGTAAATGTTATAGAAGATCAAGCAGATTTAATCCAATGTAGATTACCTCAAGACATTTAATAATCAGGTTACCAAAGATCAATGACAAAGGAAAGACCACTAAAGCAGCAAGAGAAAGAAAGAAATAACATGCAATGGAGCTCCAATACTTCTGGCAGTAGCCTTCTCAGTGGATACCTTACAGGTCAGGAGAGAGTGACATGACATAATTAAGGTGCCGAAGGAAACAGCCAAAAAAGTTTTATCTTAGAGTAGTATATTCAGTAAAAATATCCTTCAAACATGAAGGAGAAATAAAGACTATCCCAGACAAACAGAATAGCCATTCTGAATACACAATGAAAACAGAATAGCTATTCTGACTAGTGTGAGAAGGTATCTCATTGTGGTTTTGATTTGTATTTCTCTAGTAATCAGTGCTGTTGAGGTTTTTGAGATATAATTGTTGGCCATATGTATGTCTTCTTTGAAAAGTGTCTGTTCGTGTCTTTTTTTTTCACTTTTTATCATGGTTGCTTGCTTTTCTCTTATGAGTTTGTTTGAGTTCCTTATGGATGCTGGATATTAGACTTTTGTCAGATACATAGTTTGCAAATATTTTCTTCCATTCTGTAGGTTGTCTGTTTACTCTTGATAGTTTCCTTTGCTGTGCAGAAGCTCTTAATTTTAGTTAAATTATATTTGTCAATTTTTACTTTTGTTGCGATTATTTTTGGCATCTTTTTCATGAAATTTTTGCCCATTCCTATGTTCAGGATGGTATTGCCTAGGTTGTCTTCCAGGATTTTTATAGTTTTGGGTTTTACATTTAAGTCTTTAATTCAATTAAGGTTGATGTTTGTAAATATATGGTGTAAGAAAGGCATCCAGCTTCAATCTTCTGCATGTGACTAGCCAGTTATCCCGGCACAATTTGTTGAATGAGTTTCCCCCTAGTGCTTATTTTTGTCAGCTTTGTCAAAGATCAGAGGGTTGTAGGAGCATGACCTTATTTCTGGACTCTTTATTACGTTCCATTAATCTATATGCCTGTTTTTGTACTGGTTCCATGGTGTTTTGGCTACTGTAGCCCTGGAGTATAGTTAGAAGTCAGATAACATAATGCCTTCAGCTTTGGCTATTAGAACTAATTTTTTGTTCCATATGAATTTTAAAATTGTTGTTTTCTAGTACCAATGAATAATGTCATTGGTAGTTTTATAGAAATAGCATGGAATCTGTAGATTACTTTGGGTAGTATGCCATTTTAATAATACTAATTCTTCTTCTCTAGGACCATAAAATGTTTTTTCATTTGCGTCTTTTCTTATTTATTTGAGCAGTGTTTTCTAATTCTCATTGTAGAGTTCTTTCATCTCCCTGATTTCACCGTATTTCTAGGTATTTATTCCTTTTTGTGACAATTGTGAATGGGATTACCTTCCTGATTTGGCTCTTAACTTGGCTGTTGTTGGTGTAAAGGAATGGTACCAATTTTTGTACATTGATATTGTATCCTGAAACTTTGCTGAAGTTGTTTATCAGCTGAAGAAGCTTTTGGGCCAAGATTATGTTTTGTTTTGTTTTGTTTTTAAAAATATAGACCCATGTCATCTGCAAGCAGGAATACTTTGACTTTTTATCTTCCTATTTGGATGCCCTTCATTTTTTTTTTTATCTGGCCTGATTGCTCTAAGATGCCTAACGCTATGTTGAATAGGAATGGTGAGAGAGGGCATTTGTGTCTCATGCCAGTTTCCAAGGGGAATGCTTCTATCTTTTGCCCATTCAGTATGGTTCTCAGGGATTTGTCATGGATGGCTCCTATAATTTTGAGATATGTCCCTTCAATACCTAGTTTATTGAGAGTTTTAAACATGAGTGGATGCTGAATTTTATCAAGAGTCTTTTCTGCATCTATGAGATAATCATGTCTCAATCATGTATTTTTGTCTTTTGTGCTGTTTATGTGATGAATCACATTTATTGACTTGCATATGTTGAACCAACCTTGCATCCCATGGATGAAGCATACTTAATTGCGGTGGATTAGCTTTTAGATGTGCTGGTGGATTTGATTTGTAAGTATTTTGTTGAAGATTTTTATATAAATGTTCATCATGGATACTGGTCTGAAGTGTTTTTGTTGTTGTGTCTCTGCCAGGTTTTGGTATCAGGATGATGCTGGCCTTGTAGAATGAGTTGGAGAGGAGTACCTTCTGCTCAATTTTTTTGAAATAGTTTCAGTAGGCATGGTACCAAATCTTCTTTCTATATACAGTAGAATTTGGCTGTGACTCCCTCAAGTCCTAGGCTTTGTTTTGGTTGGTAGGATATTTATTACTGATTTAACTTCAGAATTCATTATTGGTCTGTTTAGGAAATTATGTTCTTCCTGGTTCAGTCTTGAGAGGGTGTATGTGTCCAGGAATTTGTCTGTCTCTTCTAGGTTTTCTAGTTTATGTACATACAGGTGTTCATAGTGGTTTCTGGTGGTCATTTTTATTTTTGTGGGAATAGTGATAACATCCCCTTTGTCATGCCTAATTGTGTTGATTTGGGATTTTTTTTCTCTTTTCTTCTTTCTTAGCCTAGTTAGCAGCCTACCTACTTTATTATTTTTTTTTTCAAAAAACCTACCGCAGTATTCACTGATGTTTTTAATGATTTATGACTCAATTTTCTTTAGTTCAGGTCTTATTTTGGTTATGTCTTGTATTCTGCTAGCTTTGGGGTTGATTTGCTCTTGCTTCTCTAATTCTTTTAGTTGTGATGTTAGGTTGTTAATTTGAGATCTTTATAACTTTTTGATGTGGACATTCAGTGCTATGAATTTTCCTCTTAACACTGCCTTATCTGTGTCCCAGAGATTCTGGTAAGTTGTATATTTGTTCTCATTAGTTTCCAAGAACTTCTTGACTTCTGCCTTAATTTCATTACTTATCCAAAAGTCATTCCAGAACATGTTTAATTTTCATTTAGTTGCATGGTTTTGAGTGATTTTCTTAGTCTTGACTTCTATTTTTATTGTGCTGTAGTCATGAGAGTGTTTTTGATATGATTTCAGTTATTTTACATTTGCTGAAGATTATTTTTTCTCCAATTATGTGACTGATTTTAGAGTATCTGCCATGTGGCAATTAGAAGAATATACATTCTGTTGTTTTGAGATGGAGAACTCTGTAGAGGCCTATCAGATTCATTTGGTCAAATGCTGAGTTCAGTTTCTAAATATCATTGTTAATTTTCTGTCACAATGATCTGTCTAATACTGTCAGTGGAATGTTGAAGTCTCCCAATATTGTGTCTATGTCTCTTCTAGGTGTCTAAGAACTGGCTTTATGAATCTAGATGCTCCTGTTTTCGGGTGCATTCAGATTCATAAATGATCTGTCACAATGATCTGTCTAATACTGTTAGTGTAATGTTGAAGTCTCCCACTAAGAGTCTATGTCTCTTTCTAGGTGTCTAAGAACTGGCTTTATGAATCTGGATGCTCCTGTTTTGGGTGCATGTATGTTTAGAATAATTAGGTGTTCTTGTTGTGTTGTACCCTTTACCATTATATAATGCCATTTGTCTTTTTGATCATTGTTGGTTTAAAGTCTGTTTTGTCTGAAACTGAAATTGCAACCCCTGCTCTTTTTTTTCTGTTTTTCATTTGCTTGGGAATTTTCCTTCATCCCTTATTTTGAACCTATGAGTGTCATTACCTGTGAGATGCATCTCCTGAAGACAACATATCTCTGGGTCTTGCTTTTTTTATCCAGCTTGCCACTCTGTACCTTTTAAGTGGGGACATTTAGCATATTTACATTTAAGGTTAGTATTGATATGTTTGGATTTGATCCTGTCATTGTTTTGTTAGCTGGTTATTATGTTGGGTTGTTTGTGTGGCTGCTTTATAGTGTCATTGGTTTGTGTATTTAATTATATTTTTGTATGAGCTGGAAGCAGTGTTTTCTTTCTATATTTAATGCTCCTTTCAAGATCTCTTGTAAGGCAGGTCTGGTGGTAACAAACTCCCTCAACATTTGCTTATCTGAAAATAACCTTATTTCTCTTTCTCTTAGGAAGCTTAGTTTGGCTAGATATAATTTTTTTTGTTTGAAGATTATTTTTCTTTAAGAATGTTGAATATAGGTGTCCAATCTCTTCAGGCTTGTAGTGTTTCTACTGAGAGGTCTGGCATTAGCTTGATGGAGTTACCTTTGTAGATGACCAGCCCTTTCTCTCTAGCTGTTATTAACATTCTTTCTTACATTTCAACCTTGGAAAATCTGACTATTATATATATTGGTGATTATTTTTGTGTGTAGATTCTTGCAAGAGTTCTCTGTATTTTCTGTATTTTACTCTTGACCTCTCTAGCAAGGTTGGGGAAGTTTTCATGAATAATAACATGAAATATGTTTTTCAAGTTGATTGCTTTCTCCCGATCCCTTTCAGTGATGCCAATGATTTGTAGATTTGGCCTTTTTACACAATCCCACACTTCTCAGAGTATTTGTTTATTCATTTTTATTCTTTTTTCTTTATTTTTGTGTGACCATCTTATTTCAAAGAGCTAGTCTTCAAGTTCTGAGATTCTTTCCTCAGCTTGGGTTATTCTACTTTTATTACTTGTGATTGCATTGAGAAATTTTTGTATTGTGTAATTCAACTCTATCAGATCCATTAGGTTCTTTTTTGTACCAGCTATTTCATCCTTCAACTACTGTACTATTTTATTATGGTTCTTAGTTTCCTTGGATTGGGTTTTGCTGTTCTCTAGAATCTCAGTGGTCTTTATTCCTATCCATATTCTGAATTTGCTCTCTGTCATTCCAGCGAGCTCTGCCTGGTCAAAAATTCTTGTTGGAGAACTGGTGCAGTCATTTGGATTACATAAAACACTCTGGCCCTTTGAGTTATGAGAGTTCTTGCTTTGGTTCTTTTTCAGCTCTGCATGTGGGTAATCCTTTAACTGCAATGTAGATTGAGTACTGTCAATGACCATGAGGACTCCTTTTCTGGATACGACTTCTTTTCTGGATGTTTTCACAGGGCCAAGGTTTTGTACAGGGCCTTATTTGAAGCTGACTTCTTTGGTTTCAGAGTAGGGTATGTTATTGAGGCAGTTTTGGTATTGAAGCTTTGTGGTGTGATCTAGTAGGTGGCACTTAGGCGTATTGGTCAGTTGGTTGACTGTTACTCGGTTGTGTGGCTCCCCTGTGTTTCCTCATGGTTGAAGCCATGTTCCCTCTCAGTGTTCTGAAAGTGTGAGTTTCTTTCCCCCTTGAATGCTGGCTGTAGAATGCAGCTTGGCACTCCTCAGCTGCCCACTGTAACTCTGGGGCAATCTCACTATTTATGTTCCTTCCCCAACCTGGAGGTAGCAGAGGATGAGATCTTAGTAGTGTTTGTAGCCAAGGGTCTTTTGCTTGTCTTCTGGAGTCTCCACCCCAGAGAGATTCAGGTCAGCACTTGCCCAGTGGAATCAGCCCAGGATGGAGGTTCTGTGCTGTGGGCGCAAGCCAGAGGTTTCCTCTCTGGTGATGAACAGTTGCTGCGGGGCTAGTTGGAACTGATGGGGGAGGGACTCCTCTCTTCAGGTTGACTGTAGCTTAGAGGTGTGGATAAGGCACTTAGGCTCTTTGTTTCTTTGTTAGTCCAAAGGTAACAAGGAGAGCTCCCATGCTGAGGTAGTGGCAGAAAAGCTTTCATTTGCTCTGGGGGTTCTTTCCAGGGGGTTGCAGAACTGTTACTGACTTGATAGCACTGGCCGGGTTGGCTGGGGCCCCAGGCCTGGAGGACCTGCCCAGTGAGGAGATATGGGAATGGGTACCTAAGTAATAGTCTGGCCATTGTTCCGTAAGACTGCTGTGGTATGCTGGGTCCCACTCCTGTTCCTAGTCACTGTGAATATTTCACTACCTGGAGGTATTAACAGTGAAGATATTGGCCCACCCCTCTCTCTGGGAGCTCTGTCCTGGAGAGTTATGGACCTGTTGCTGGTCCAAATACATCAGTAGGAGGGGAGAGTCCAGCTGGGAAGCCTTACCAGTGAGGAGGAATGAGATGGGGACCTGTTTTAAAAAGCAGTCTGGCCAAGTTTTTGTCCAGAAGCTGTGTTGTGCTGGAATACTGCTTCCAACCCTGGTTGGCTTGGACTCTTCAAATCCCAAAGGCTAGAGGCCCAAGTTGCCAACCCATCAAGGATGTCAGCCCATCCCTTTCTCTGGGAGCTCTGTTCCAGGGAGGTTTCAAGTCTCTGTTGGCCAGAAACACCAGTGGGGATGGCTGGAGACCCCAACGGGGAGGTCCTGACAAGTGAGGAGGAATGGGATTGGGTACCCATTTAAAAAAGCGGTCTGGCTGCATTTTCATAGAGCAACTGTGCTGTGCTAGGGGACCACTTTTGTTCCCGGTTGGCATGAACTCTCCATAGCCCAAAGACTGAACAGCTAAGTTGCTGAAACAGTAAAGATGGTGGCCTGCCCTCCCCTTGGGAGCTCTGTCTCAGGGAGGTGCAATGCTGCTACCAGTGGCTGGCTGGAATTCCAAACCAGTGAGTCTTATCCTGTGAGGTACCATGAAAATGGGGCCTGCAGATTATTGCTTTTCAGCTTTCTGGATTCAGCCCCTTTCCTAGGGATATGTGTGTGGGTCTAACTTCCCACTTTGCCTGAGTTGCAGCTACTTTTCCTGAAAAGCCCAGAAAGCCTGGATATTGAAGGCCCCTGGGTCTCCATGTGTGCCTGAGTGGCTATTCCGCTGAGACTCCATATAGCTATGCGTGTCAGCCTTTCTGAAAACCCTGGGGGAGTGAGTTCACATGCGGATCTCCTGGCCCAAGGGTTGCAAAGATCCATGGGAGAAGCAAGCATTCCTGGGACCACACACTTACCACTTCCCTGTGTGGAGAAGGTTCTTCTGCTGTCATTCTGCCTTGCTTTTCCCCATTTCCTGTGGTTTAAGTTGTTTCCCTGATTAATCCCAATATCTGTACCTGGATGTTTCAGTTTAAGGTGTGATTTACCTGTTCCTTCTGTTCCTCTCCATGAAAGCTATGCACACTAGCTGCTTCTAGTCAGGCATATTAGCCCAAGGTTTCAATGAAGAAATTGTGAATAAAATTGGAAAAATTCTTGAAAGAAATGATAATGGAAACACAACATATCAAAATCTGTGGGATATAGTGAAAGCAGTCCTAAAAGAAAAGTTTATAGCGATAAGCCCATACCTCAAAAAAGGAGAAAAACTTCAAATAAACAACCTATATATCTTAAGAACTAGAAAAGCAAGAATAAACTAGGCCCAAAATTAGTCAGAGAAAGAAGTTATAAAGATCAGAGCATAAATAAATAAAATTGAAATTAAAAAACACAAAAGATCAATGAAACAAAAAGTTGTTTTTATGAAAAGATAAAATTGACAAATCTTTAGACCAATTAAAAAAGAGAGAAGACCCAAAAGAATTAAATCAGAGATGAAAAACTCCTATCTCTCACCATTTGCAGACATCAGGTCAATACGTATTAAAGACTTAAATCTAAGACCTTAAACTATGAAACTACTAAAAAGGAAACATTGAGGAAATACTCCAGGACATAGGACTAGGCAAATATTTCTTGACTAATATAGCACAAGCACAGGTAACCAAAGCAAAAATGAACAGATAAGATCACATCAAGTTAAAAAATTTCTGCACAGCAAAAGAAATAATTAATAAACTGAAGAAACAACCCATAGAATGGGAGAAAATATTTGCAAACAATTCATCTGACAAGGGATTAATAAACAGAATATTTAAGGAGCTCAAAAAACTAGATTAGATGTTTTCCAATGAATAGTTTCCAAACTTTTAGATGTTTTCTAATAATGTTGGAAACATCTAATAATCAAATTAAAAACTGGAAAAAATTCTAAATAGATATTTCTGGGAACAAGGCATGCAAATGGCAACCACATCTAGGAAAAGGTGCTTAATATCATTGATTATTAGACAAATGCAAATCAAAACTACAACGAGATATCATCTCCTCCCAGTTAAAATGGCTTTTTTCCCCTCTGAAAAACAGTCTATGACAAATGCTTGTGAGGATATGAAGAAAATGTAACTCTCACACCCTCTTGATGGGAATGTACATTAGCACAACCACTATGAAGAACAGTTTGCAGGTTCCTCACAAAGCTAAAAATAGAGCTACCATGTGATCTAACAATCCCACTGCTGTGTGTGTGTGTGTGTGTGTGTGTGTGTATATATATATATATATGTAAAAAAGGGAAATCAGTACATTAATGAGATAACTGCACTCTTACGTTTATTGCAGCACTGTGCACAATAGTCAAGATTTGAAAGCAACCTAAATTTCTACAAACAGAAGAATAAATGAAGAAAATTGTGGTACATATATACAATGGAGTACTATTTAGGTATAAAAAACATGAGATCCTGTCACCTGCAACAACTGGAGGACATTATGTTAAGTGAAATAAGCCAGACAAAGAAAGACAGACTGCACATTCTCACTTATTTGTGGGAGCTAAAAAAGAAAGCTGTTGCACTCAGGAAGATAGAGAGTAGAAGGATGATTACCAGAGGCTGGAAATGGTAGTAAATGTAAGAGCAGGGAATGGAAATGGTTAACAGATACAAAAATATAATTAGGAAGAATAAGATTTAGTATTTGACAGCCAACAGGATGAAAGAAGATGAGTAAAACTATTGTCAAGCAGTTTGACTATGAAGGGGCATATAAATGAGATTTTTCCCCTCTTTTTAGGTTAGACTTCAGTACTTCCATATGCCAGGAGAAATGAGTCACCAGAAGAGATTTTTAAAAAGATGATATAATAAAGAATTGCTTTCAGATGAAAATTGTATAGAACCAGAACAAAAGGATAAATTTTCAACAAGGGGAGAGTGTCTTATGTACATGGGAGAAAAGAATGGGGTACATGGAGGTAGATTGTGAGTGTCTGGAATTCAAATTTTAGTGTGTTCATATCTGATGGTTTCTATTTGTAAAGTAGAAGGTGAGGTTATCTTCATGTTTTATTTTTCTATTTCCATCACTATTATGTTTTATCTAACTCCTTCCAGAAATTAAGTAATGTAAACCAAAAAGTATTCAAGACAAGTCCCAATCAATTTAGAAAGTTTATTTTGCAAAGGTTAAGTACATGCCTGTGACACAACCTCGGGAGGTCCTGGTGACATGTGCCTAAGGTGGACAGGGCACAGTCTGGTTTTATACATTTCAGGTAGACATGAGACATCAGTCAACGTGTGTAAGATGTACATTGGTTCAGTCCAGAAAGTCAAGACAACTCAATGTGAGGAGGGGCTTTCTGGTCATAGGTAGATAAGAGACAAATGGTTGCATTCTTTTGATTTTCTGATTAGCCTTCCAATAAATACACAATTTACAGGAATAACCATGTATGCCTTAGTCTGGCTTATGGAAACAATAGGGAAAACAAATCAATCAGCTATATATTTGTCTCAGGTGAGAAGAGGAATGACTTTGAGTTCTATCTGTCCTTTGTCCAAAGGAATTTCCTTGTGGGCAAATTTCGAGGGAGATTAGTAGCTGTTTTATTTTTCTAGCTATCTTATTTATGAATAGAATGGGAGGCAGGTTGACCAATGATGTGGTTCCCAGCTTCACTTTTTCCTTTGGCTTAGTGATTTGGGGGAGTCCCAATATTTATTTTGTTTTCACTGTAGTAAAAGAAATAATGAGTATTTTAAAGAACCTCTAGGTTCTGTGAATTTCTTGAGGTATTTCTAGACAACGTTTGTGTCTGTTTTCTAATAAAGCTTTACCAACTGAAGTGTTGTTATTAGTTTCTTCTATTTCAATCCTCTGCCTCTTTTCTTTTTATTGAGGGGGCTGTATAGATTCTTCTAAGTGCTAACAATCATGCTGTTATTTTGGTCAAAGTCACCTGTGTGCTCTCTGAGCATATTACCTGAGGAAAAAAAATAATCAATATTTGGAATCAGCAGTATCTCCAATCTGTATTCTTTATTAAGAGTCTTGGAAGGGCATGTTTGGTGTCCTGTACTGCACACTCCTTATACCTACCTAGGTGCTTGCTAAAGGATCACTCAAGGAACATTTCTATTTACTCAAGAATTATGTTTAAAAATTGGATTGTATCAGATAAATACATTGAGAATTAGAGAGGTTAAATACATTTTCCTACATTTCCTAGTTTTAAGGGAGGCTTTGCCTCAAACCTTCTTTGACTTCTCCAAAGTTCAAGTTTTTATTCTCATGGAATTGACCTAACACACTCGTGTAGTCCCAGACTTTATGCTATGTAACTCTAGTTGTCTTCTGCAGCAAAACAAAATAATTCTACTTGTACTTCCACAGAGCACCACCACAAACAATTGAAATGTACTATTATTGGCAAAGATTAATGAGATCTGCATAGGCAGAAGGAGAACTTAATTTTCTAAAGGCAATCTGAAGATTGGGGGGATGCAGCCTTTGGTGCAAAATGAAAGTGGGCTCAGAGGACGGGGTTGGAAAATTGGAGATTATAAAGGTTCAAACTTCAGGGCAGGAAAGGAGAATCAGAAGAATGAGGAACAGAGTCTTGATTGGATGACCATTAAGCCCAAATCACCAATCTCTCTTAATTGGCTGGTTCCAGGTGATTGATTGGTTGGCTCCAGGTGGTCATTTGGAGGTACACTGGGGAAATTTCCAGCTGAATTCACAAGAGGAACTGGTTTGGCTTGATTGTAGAAAGAAAAGTCCTGTGACAGTTTTACACAGTACATGACTACTTCTCTGTCGTCTATGATTGCCTGCTTCTGTTTTAACTTTGAGCACCTCAGTTAGCCATGAGGAATCCATTTTGTCTGTCAGCTGGGGACATACTTTATAATTTCCCCCTTTTGGTTAAAATTTGCCATAGGCAGCATTGATGACCAATTTATGTTCTTGTTATAAATTATTGCCAAAGTGGTGTAGCTGGCTGCTTGGAGTCCATGTAGTCCCTCTCTGGGATCCATGTGGCTGAGGAACTTATGGCCAATATGAAGAAGTTGGACCAAGTAAGGCACGAAGGCAGGTAGGCCTCTGTTAGCTCTTTATCAGTGTCTCTTATGGATATTTGGTGGTATCAGTAAGTCTATGAATAAAACTTGGAAGTGTCATGTGATGAAAATCCATGTTGGAGAATTGGCAAAACATTTGATAAGGCAGACGAAAACAGTTTTAAAAGAAAGTAGCTGCTTAGGCTTCATAGGAGAAGGATTTAAGGCAGAACTGTGGATGGCAAGAACTTAGAGTACCATAGTTAAAGATGCAATTGATAAGAAAATATGGTTACTTCTGTGAGATACAACAATTTAACATAAAAACCATAATTATGACCAATAACATATACCAATAAGTGTCAGAATTTAGGAATATTATACAACTTTGGAACACATACCAATAACACATTTATATAAATGTAAATCAAAGTGAAACACCAATTTTAAAAAGTTCTCACTGTGTCCTATATGATTTTAACATATCAAACAAGCCTAATGTGTCTCTCTTGGATTTCCTGGGGTTCCCATTATGTCCAAGTTAGTTTGGGGCAAAAAAACATGATTATAAAATTTTCCATTTAATTTTTGGAAAGTTTGTTAAATATCAAGGTTTAAAATTCTTGATCAAAATAGAATTACAGATCACTAGGAAATATAGCAAAAGAATTTAAATTCTATATTTAAAAGAATTTAAATATAGCAAAAGAATTGAAAAGAATTTAAAGCAAAGCACAAGAAATTATTTTGATAAAACATGAAGTGGAATCTGTGTTTCCTATGTCAGTTATGTAAAAGGTAAAGAAAACCCTTTTTTAAAATTTTCTACTAAAGAACAGATGAATGCCCTAAGAATACCCCGCTTTTCTGACATAGTAGCCCAACTCTGGCCTTGCATCAGTGTGCTCTTATATTCATAATTGTCTCCTAATTGTAACCAATTTGATCACACTAAATTCCTCCCATGGAATTAATCATCAACAAACTCTACAATTTGTTTAAACCTTTCATCTTGTCTTATATTTTTTGCTGTTTGTTTCTGATTTTGTTTTTGACATTCTATCTTAGGATAAAAATTTACCTTCTTTCCTTCTCATTATTTTGATGACACAAAGCTCTCTCTCATGTAAAAAAAAATAAAATTACTTTTGCTTTTGAATTTTTTTTACCAAAAACATATTTTTAAATATCTCTTCTATTTGGTAGTTTTAATCACATATATCAACTACAGTTTTAACTTTTAATAAACCTAGTTTTCACAGAAAAACCAAGGGAGTAAGTAATTTTGAACGGTTATATATTAGAATTTGTATATAGAATAATTGCATAATTTTTAGAATAAAACACTTTGTCAAATTTTTTTCTTTTATTAACACATCTACAAATGTTAGCTTGTCAATGTATATAAACTCAAATATGTTTAATAATTAATGTTTCTGTATTTTAACTTAGACATGACTCAGAAATTTTATAATTATTGCTTATTTTAATATAACATTACCTTAAGATTTTAAGTAATTAAAAATAATTTTGAAACTTTGACACAGGTACCCTTTCTAATGTCTTCCCTGGTTGTCCTGGATCCCAACAACACATGTGGACTGAAAGATACGAAAGGCAGGGCCCATCTGAGTCCTGAATTTATAAACCAGGAGTAGAACTCAGGACAGAATACAGAACTATGAAGATAATGCCTGAAAGATTCAACTTTTTTCAGCATGGGCTAGGAGGCAAAGGTGGGCCAGGGAGGATGGGGCTGTATTTGGCTTAGCTCTGCCTTGCAGCTGGTGGTCCAGGCACTGAGAACATATTCCCAGGCCTCATCATGGCCACCTGTCCAGACTCCAGAATCCAGAGACTGTCTTTACAAGCTCACAGCAAAATGTGTGCAATGCTCTGGGTGAGGCCAGAAGCCAACCCTTATAGCTTTAGCTCACAGACAAAGCAAGCAAGTATCAAAAATACTAGAGAAGTCAGGCAGCATGATGCCTCCAGCTTTGTTCTTTTTGCTTAGGATTTTCTTGGCTATGCAGGCTCTCTTTTGGTTTCATATGAAGTTTAAGGTGTTTTTTTCCAGTTCTGTGAAGAAGGTCATTGGTAGCTTGATAGGGATAGCGTTGAATCTATTAATTACTTTGGGCAGTATGGCCATTTTCATGATACTGATTCCTCCTAACCATGAGCATGGAATGTTTCTCCATCTGTTTGTGTCCTCTCTTATTTCCTTGAGCAGTGGTTTGTAGTTCTCCTTGAAGAGGTCCTTTACATCCTTTGTTAGTTGTATTCCTATATATTTTATTCTCTTTGTAGCAATTGTGAATGGCAGTTTTTTTCTTGATTGGGCTCTCTTTAAGTCTGTTTTTGGTGTATAGGAATGCTTGTGACTTTTGCACATTGATTTTATATCCTGAGACTTTGCTGAAGTTGCTTATCAGTTTCAGGAGATTTTGGGCTGAGATGATGGGGTCTTCTAAATATACAACAGTGTTGTCTGGAAATAGAGACAATATGATTTCCTCCTTTCCTAATTGAATATCCTTTATTTTTTTTCTTGCCTGATTGCTCTGGCTAGAGCTTCCAATACTATATTGAATAGGAGTGGTGAGAGAGAGCATCTTTGTCTAGTGCCGGATTTCAAAGGGAATGCTTCCAGTTTTTGGCCATTCAGTATGATATTGGCTGTGGGTTTGTTGTAAATAGCTTTTATTACTTTGAGATACCTTCTGTTGATACCTAGTTTATTGAGAGTTTTTAGCATAAAGCACTGTTGAATTTTGTCAAAGGCCTTCTCTGCATCTATTGTGATAATAATGTGGTTTTTGTCTTTGGTTCTGTTTATGTGGTGAATTATGTTTACAGACTTGCACATGTTGAACCAGCCTTGCATCCCTGGGATGAAGCCTACTTGATCATGATGGATAAGCTTTTTGATGTGCTGTTGCAATTGGTTTGCCAGTATTTTATTAAAGATTTTTGCATCTATGTTCATCATGGATATTGGCCTGAAGGGTTTTATTTTCTTGTTGAGTCTCTGCCAGGTTTTGGTATCAGGATGATGTTGGTCTCATAAAAAGATTTAGGGAGGAGTCCCTCTTTTGGTATTGTTTGGAATAGTTCCAGAAGGAGTGGTACCAGCTCCTCTTTGTATGCCTGGTAGAAGTTGGCTGTGAATCCATCTGGACCTGGGCTTTTTTTGGTTGGTAGGCTATTAATTGCTGCCTCAACTTCAGCCCTTGTTATTGGTCTATTCAGGGTTTCGACTTCTTCCTGGTTTAGGCTTGGGAGAGTGTTAGGTGTCCAGGAATTTATCCATTTCTTACAGGTTTACTGGTTTATGTGCATAAAATTGTTTGTAGTAATCTCTGATGGTGGTTTGTATTTCTGTGGAAACTGTGGCGATATCCACTTTATCATTTTTTATTGCATCTATTTGATTCTTCTCTCTCTTTTTAATTAATCTGGCTAGTGGTCTATTTTGTTGATCTTTTCAAAAAAACAGCTCCTGGATTTACTGATTTTTTCAAGGGTTTTTTGTGTCTCTATCTTCTTCAGTTCTGCTCTGATCTTAGTTATTTCTTGTCTTCTGCTAGCTTTTGAGTTTTTTTGATCTTGCTCCTCTAGCTCTTTCAATTATGATGATAGGGTGTCGATTTTAGATCTTTTCTTGCTTCTCTGGTGGGCATTTATTGCTATAAATTTCCCCCTAGACACTGCTTTAAATGTGTCCCAGAGATTCTGGTATGTTGTGCCTTTGTTCTCATTGATTTCGAAGAACATCTTTATTTCTACCTTCATTTCGTTGTTTATCCAGTCAACATTCAAGATCCAGTTGTTCAGTTTCCATGAAGCTGTGTGATTCTGAGTTAGTTTCTGAATTCTGAGTTCTAATTTGATTGCACAGTGGTCTGAGAGAGTTTGTTATGATTTCCATTCTTTTGCATTTGCTGAGGAGTGATTTACTTCCAATTGTGTGGTCAATTCTAGAGTAGGTGTGATGTGGTGCTGAGAAGAATGTATATTCTGTGGATTTGGGGTGGAGAGTTCTGTAAATGTCTATTAGGTTTGCTTGGTCCAGGTCTGAGTTCAAGTCCTGGATATTCTTGTTAATTTTCTGTCTTGATCTGTCTAATATTGACAGTGGAGTATTAAAATCTCCCACTATTATTGTGTGGGAGTCTAAGTCTCTTTGTAGGTCATTAAGAACTTGCTTTATGTATCTGGGTGCTCCTGTATTGGGCTCATATATATTTAGGATTGTTAGCTCTTCTTGTTGCGTTGATCCTTTTACCATTATGTAATGCCCTTCTTTGTCTCTTTTCACCTTTGTGGGTTTAAAGTCTATTTTATCAGAGACTGGGATTGTAACTCCTGCTTTCTTTTTGCTCTCCATTTACT
Organism: Cheracebus regulus; assembly: GCA_963574635.1. Taxonomy (NCBI): domain Eukaryota; kingdom Metazoa; phylum Chordata; class Mammalia; order Primates; family Pitheciidae; genus Cheracebus; species Cheracebus regulus. The sequence continues at coordinate 17,065 of CAUYQU010012140.1, forward strand.
TGGTAGAACTTCCTCCATCCCTTTATTTTGAGGCTATGTGTATTCTTGCATGTGAGATGGGTTTCCTGGATACAGCACACCAATGGGTTTTGACTTTTTATTCAATTTGCCAGTCTCTGTCTTTTTATTGGGGCATTTAGCCCATTTATATTTAAGGTTAATATTGTTATATATGAATTTGATCCTACCATTTTGGTGCTAGCTGGTTGTTTTGTCCATTAGTTGACACAGTTTCTTCTTTGTGTCGATGCTCTTTACCATTTGGTACATTTTTGGAGTGGCTGCTACTGGTTGTTCCTTTTTATGTTTAGTACTGCTTTCAGAAGCTCTTGTAAAGCAGGCCTAGTGGTGATGAAATCTCTGAACAATTGCTTGTTCATAAAGGATTTTCTTTATCCTTCACTTTTGAAGCTTAGTTTGGCTGGATATGAAATTCTAGGTTGAAAGTTCTTTTCTTTAAATGTTGAATATTGGTCCCCAGTCTCTTCTGGTTTGCTGGGTTTCTTCTGAGAGATTTGCTGTGAGTCTGATGGGCTTCCCTTTGTGGGTAACCCGACCTTTCTCTCTCACTGCCCTTACTATTTTTTCCTTCATTTCAACCCTGGTGAATCTGACGATTATGTGCCTTGGGGTTGCTCTTCTTGAGGAATATCTTTGTGGTGTTCTCTGTATTTCCTGGACTTGAATGTTGGCCTGCCTTGCTAGGTTGGGGAAGCTCTCCTGGATAATACCCTGAAGAGTGTTTCCCAGCTTGGATTCATTCTCTCTGTCACATTCAGGTATACCTATCAAACATAGATTAAGTCTTTCCACATAAGACTTAATATGTCTTGGAGGCTTTGTTCATTTCTTTTTACTCTTTTTTTCTCTATTCTTGCCTTCTTGTGCTATTTCATTGAGTTAAACTTCAATCTCTGTTATCCTTTCTTCTGTTTGGTCGATTCAGCTATTGAAACTTGTGTAGGCTTCACGAAGTTCTCGTGTTGTGTTTTTCAGCTCCATCAATTCATTTATATTCCTCTCTAAGCTGTTTATTCTCATTAGCATTTTGTCAAACCTTTTGTCAAGGTTCTTAGTTTCTTTGCATTGGTTTAGGATATGATCTTTTAGCTCAGAGAAGTTTGTTATTACCCATCTTCTGAAGTCTGTTTATGTCAATTCATCAGACTCATTCTCCTTCCAGCCTCGTTCCTTTGCTGGTGAGGAGTTGTGAACCCTTGAAGGAGGAGAAGTGTTCTGGTTTTGGATATTTTCATCGTATTTTGCATTGGTTTCTTCCCATCTTTGTGGATTTATCTACCTGTGGTCTTTGTGGTTGGTGACTTTCAGATGGGGTCTCTGAGTGGATGTTCTTTTTGTTGCTGATTATTTCTTTCTGTTTCTTAGTTTGCCTTCTAACAGTCAGGTCCCCCTGCTGTAGGACTGCTGAGGTCCACTCCAGACCCTGCTTGCCTGGGGATCACCTGCAGTGGCTGCAGAACAGTAAGGGTTGTTGCCAGTTTCTTCTTCTGTTATCTTTGTCCCAGAAGGATACCTGCCAGATATCAGCCTTAGCTCTCCTTTATGAGGTGTCTCTTTGGTTATATGGAGCTGGGGGAGCTGCTTGAGGAGACAGTCTGTCAGGAGCTCAAGTACTGAGCTGTGAGCTCCATTGTTCTGTTCAGAGCTGCTGGGCAGGTACATTTAAGTCTGCTGCAGCAGAACTCATAACTGCCTTTTTTCCCCAGGTGCTCTGTCCCAGGAAGGTGGGGCTTTATTTATAAGTTTCTGTCATGCTACTGCCTTTTTTCAGAGATGCCCTTCCCAGCGAGGAGGTAGCCTAGTCACAGTCTGCCCACAGAGGCATTGCTGAGCTGCCGTGGGCTCTCCCCAGCTGCTGTGTGAACTTCCGTGAAGTTTTGCTTATAGGGGTATAGTTAGAACTGCCTCAGTAATGGCAGTCTGCCTCAGTAATGGTGGACTGCCTTGGTAATGGCAGACTGCCTTGGTAATGGCGGACTGCCTCGGTAATGGTGGACTACCTTGGTCATGGCGGATGCCCTTCCCCCCACAGAGCTAGACCATCCCAAGTCCAGCTCTGCTTGCTGTAAAACTCTCAGTCCAGAGCGTTTCAGATTGCTGGTCTTTGTTGGGGTTGGATCAGCCAAGCCAAATCACCTGGATCCCTGTTTCAGCCCCCTTTTTTTCAGTTGAATGGGCGACTCTGTCTCTCAGGCGTTCCAGTGGCCAGTTGAAACCCTGGATTTGTGTGAGTTTTTGTGCGGAGACCTGCTGTGCCAGCTGAAACAGCCATGCTGGAGACTCATGGTGCTTTTCTGCTTGGAATCTCCTGGTCTGTGGGCAGTAAAAATTTGTATGGAAATGTGGTGGTCACTCACCCTCTGCATTTTTGCTGGTAACTGCAATCCAGAGCTGTGCCTATTTGGCCATCTTGGATCCTCTCTCTCCATTTGTTTAAAAATAAATTCCATTAAGGAACCTGAGTGATGTTTGTTAAAATGAAAACGGTGCATTCAGATTTAGATTTTACTGCATACAGTAATCATTTAGTTTCTAGGGAAAGATTGGATGTTCATTTTTTCTTTCTCTCAGGGAAATCTCAGCTTTGCTTTTAATCAGGTCTAACAAAATTAGCCAAGATAATCTTCCTTATGTAAAGTCAAATGATGATGGACTTTTAATTATATCTACAAACTCTTCACAGCAACACCTAGCATAATGTTTGATTGAATACTAACACAAGTTGCCAAGATGACACATCACAAAAACCATTACCATGGAGCATATGAAATAATAGGTGAGTGCTAATGGCCCCTGCCAGGATATGAAATAATTATATGAGGTCTCATGAGGTATCATTTATTAACAGCTACAACAACAGAAAAAAAAGAAGACGTGAAAGAACTGATGGGATCAATGGCCCTGTGAGTTTGTGTGAGAGAAGAAAGAGAACCATCTTTTAATTATATAATCTGTGCATTTCATCATCTAGGCTGAATTAATCATTAAAGATATTCAATCTAGAAAAATTGTATCCAATTTTCAGAAATCTTCCAAGAACCAGCAAACACCTCATCATACCAACTTTTCCTTGCAGAGGTTTTTTTTATTATTTTGTGGAATTGTGATATTAACTAAATTTCTATGCATGATCTTGTCTTTTTTTCTATTCTACCTATTTTGCTATGCTATTCATCTCCTAAGTGTAAGGTTTGTTTCCAAGGATAAAACGAAGAAACTGAGGCCAGCACCAAAATAATCCAATGCAAGGGAATTTATTCAGGCTCCTGGGTGATGTTCTGCGGTCCGGACGGGAGGGGCCGGAGAAGTCGCATGGACTCCTCTCAGACAGGGGGTTTTATAGGGAGTGAAACAGCTCAACTGGTTGAGGGAGAGCAAGATTGCTATTGGGTAAGTTACAAGCCTTAACCTAGGACTTGGCTTGTTATTGGTTGGAATTACTTGCCTGCTATTGGTTGTTAAGACTCGACTGCTATTGGTTGTTAAGACTTGGCTGCTATTGGTTGTTAAGACTTGGCTGCTATTGGTTGTTAAGACTTAGCTGCTATTGGTTATAAGAGGTTATGGTTGCAGCACCTTGTTTGCATACTG
>CAUYQU010012141.1:0-23336 GCA_963574635.1 Cheracebus regulus
TCTTCTTGAGGAATATCTTTGTGGTGTTCTCTGTATTTCCTGGACTTGAATATTGGCCTGCCTTGCTAGGTTGGGGAAGTTTTCCTGGATAATATCCTGAAGAGTATTTTCCAGCTTGGATTCATTCTCTACGTCACATTCAGGTACACCTATCAAACATAGATTAGGTCTTTTCACATAATCCTATATTTCTTGGCAGCTTTGTTCATTTCTTTTCACTCTTTTTTCTCTAATCTTGTCTTCTCGTTTTATTTCATTGAATTGATCTTCAATCTCTGATATCCTTTCTTCTGCTTGGTCAATTCAACTATTGAAACTTGTGTATGCTTCGCGAAGTTCTCATGTTGTGCTTTTCAGCTCCATCAAGTCATTTATGTTCTTCTCTACCCAGCTTTGTTCCCTTGCTGGTGAGGAGTTGTGATCCCTTGGAGGAAGAGAGGCATTCTGGTTTTGGGTGTTTTCATCCTTTTTGTGCTGGTTTCTTCCCATCTTTGTGGATTTATCTACCTGTGGCCTTTGAAGTTGGTGACTTTTGGATGGGGTCTCTGAGTGGATGTCCTTTTTGTTGATGAAGTTATTTCTCTCTGTTTTTTAGTTTTTCTTCTGACAGTCAGGCTCCTCTGCTTTAGGACTGCTGGAGGTACACTCCAGACCCCAGCTGGATGGAGAATGAGTCTAATGAATTGACAGAGACAGGCTTCAGAAGGTGGGTAACAAACTTCTCTGAGCTAAAAGAACATGTTCTAACCCAATGCAAAGAAACTAAGAACATTGGAAAAAGGTGTGACAAAATACTAACAAGACTGAACAGCTTAGAGAAGAATATAAACGACTTGATAGAGCTGAAAAGCACAACACGAGAACTTCGCGAAGCATACACAAGGCCCCTTGGACTGCCAGGGTGCCAGTGCCTGGGAGGGATGTCCCTTCATTTGTCCACATAGCTAGGAAATCCTACACCACAGCGTCTCAGCAGGGTGCCACTTGATGACTCGGAAGGATGGCACTTCCCCGGTGCCCCTGGTGGGTGGGGAGAGCGTCTTGGCTCCAGTTGATACAGACTCTTCTTCAAGTCTTGCCCAAGCTCCCTAACCTTCCTCGACCTCCCTCAGGCACCTGCACTTACATGTACGGAGGTTCTCACTGTTCCTCGCCTCTGTGTCTGCACTTTCTTCTACCATCTACACCTATTAGCTGACATTTGTCTACAAAGAAGAGCCTTCCTTTCTCCCTCACCTCTGCCTCCACATCATCATCTTAACTGTGAAAGTGCGGAATCTTCCCTCACTGAGTGTGTTCTCTTCCGCCCTGGGCTGCTGGCCTTGGTCAGGTCTTGGTGTTGGCACATCTGGGAGTTGTCCCAAATGTGCTGGCTGTGAACCCTCACACTGGAGCTCACACAGGTAAAAAGCTGAAAGAGAAATACTAGCTTATGTTGACAAAGATGAGCTTGGAACAGGGTGTGTGCATTTTCTGGGGACCAGCATGGTGCATTGGCCACCAGGATGTGGGGGCACTGCCTGTCCCCTCCATGAGTGGTCAGGGTTCCTGGGCCAGTGGCCACAGTCAGCTCATTCTCTGTCACAGCGTGTGGGTCACACAGCACTGGGAAGCCCTGTGTACATGTTTCCATGTGTCCCAGGACAGGTGGCAGCTCCTCCTGGACATCCAGAAAGAGACACAGGGGCTGGGCTGGGGTCACAGTTGGATGCAAGTGGCCTTCAGGCCTGCAGGACAAGGAGGCCAAGCACTTGCTGCTGCCACAGTGTGACTCATGATGCAGGTTCCCATCCCGGCCACCTGTGGTGGCACCTGCAGCCCCACCCACTGGAAGCTCATCTTCCGCTCCCCAGGGGGGCAATGCAGAGAGGTCTGCTTCTTCCTCTGTAACGTGAAGCACGGTTCCCTTCTGCATTCGGAGTCCAAGCCTAAAGGCCCCTCTAGAACTAGCTCATGCGGGGGTCTCACGCCTTTTTCTGCCCACCCTCAGGCCAGTCAGCCTGGCGTGGTCCCATGAGGTCACTCAGCCACCCTAAGCCCTGGCCTTTTGCCTTCTGTGGGATGGGGCTCCAGGTGGGGCCTCTTGCCCAGCTCTTCCTGCTCCAGCCAGAGAGTGGGCTCCATGGATTCATGTCCACCCAGAACCTCAGGATGTGACTTTATTTGGAAGTCACCTTGCTGATGTCATGGGTTAGGGATGTTGGGGGTCTCTGGAGGTGGTCATCCCGGACCTAGGATGGGCCCTACAGGTATAGCAGAAGACACAGAGGAGGCCGTGAGAAGGCCCGAGTGGGGTGATGCAGGCATGTGCCCATGAATGCCAGGAGCTGCTGGGAACTGAGAGAGCCAAGGAAGGGTCCCCACAAGGGACAGAGGCTTCAGAGGGAGCGTGGCCCTGCAGATGTCTTGACTGGGCGTGTGGCCTCTGGTGCTGTGAGAGCAAACATGTGTGGTCTTAGCCACCCCCGTGCTGGCTCTCACTGACGGGAGTCCTGAACGGGGTGCAGCCCGAGGCTCGGACATCTCCTGCTGGGTGTCTGTGACACCCTCAGGGCCGGAACAGTCTCGGTGCCTCCAGCACCAATGGAGAGACTGAGGCACAGAGGTGGCACAGGCGGGGTTCAAACCACGAGGCCTGGGTTCCCGCCACCCAGCAGCTGTCCCTCCCAAGTGGTCAGAGTCACGCCCTCCAGGCCCCAGGGGCAGGGTGGAGGCTGCAGGGGCAGGGGAGCTGGGGGCTGCCGGCGGCAGGACTGTGCCCACTTCCTGGGGTTTGCAGGCCTCCTCAGCAGCGGCCTTTGCCCAGCTTCAACCTACCCAGGCCCAGAGGGCAGAGGATGCTGAGGGGAAGCCCCTTCAGGCCCTTCTTTGCTCCTCCCAGGCCTCCGCAGGACCTGCTGCAGGGGATGGGATCGGAGACCCGGAGACTGGACAGCAGGAGGCTCGGGTACCCGCAGAGATCGGCCTCGGGGGCACCCACCTCCCGGACCCGCTCCAGAGGCTGGAGACCTGGAGGCCAAGCCCAGGATCGGAAGCTTCAGGAGGCTCCCAAGGCCGCGTGGGCAGCTGTGCACTGCAGGGTGAGGAGGCGGAGAATCCCTGGGGCCCCCAGAGCCGGCCTGGAGGAAGGGGCCCCTCCTGCCAGACCTCAGGGCTGATGAGCCTCTCGAAAGGGGCCATGGGGCGTGGGTGGGGGCGACTTTCTCCTGGCTCCCTGAGCCCCAGGTCCCCTCTCCAGCCTCAGCCTGAGAGCCCACATGCTCCCAACTCCACGGCTGTGGTTCTTGGCCCACGCTCTGGGTTCTGGAGGTTGAGGGGGTTCCCATGGGAGCACAGCTGACACCTGTTGAGGAAGCAGAAGGCCCCAGGTCAAGGTGGCCACACCAGCTGGAGGCAATGGGAGAGCCGCACTCCAGGGCTAAGCAGAGCCAGGCGTCCACAGAGCGCAGTGTGCTCCACGGGGAGCCGGCGGACACTGCCTTCAGTGGTCTCGGCCCAGGCTGCCTCTGACTAGTGAGGGAGCACCGTGGTGGCCTGGCTGCGCGGCCATCCTGCACGGCCCGGCTTTCTGTCTGCGCCCCTGAGCAGCCTCATAGTCCCTGCAGCCCCCGGGGTTCCAGATCTGCACTGTGGCCTCTGCTGGGAGGGATACGTGCGGCTCTGACTCCTCTCCGGCTCTGGTTCTCTCCTGGGCCCTGGAAGTTGGAGAGGTCTCGAAGGCTGCCTGTGTGGGAGCAGCTCAGACCATGCCAGCGGGATGGTCGCAGGACCAGGGCCTGGGCCACACCTGCTGTCTGACCTGCCTGTGCATCTCCTTTCCCCTGGAGCTCCCACCACAGCGGGCAGCAGTCCCACAGCGGCGGGCCCGCCTGGCCGGGAGGGCTTTCCGGAGGAGGCGGGGACCCTGGGAAGGAGGAGCAGCCTCTGGGTCACGGGAGGGCAGGGCCAGAGGTGGCAGGAGGCATAGCTGTGAGCTGGGGTCTGGAGGCCCTGCCTAGAGTCTGTGGAGGGCCCTGGATGAGGGAGATTTTGGGGAGACTGGCAGCGGGGGACCACCTGTTAGAGACGTGTATGGAAGTGGGTGAGACTCAGGAGATCCTGGAGCAGGGACCAGGGAAGGGGGGCTGAGGTGGAGAAAGGAACAAGGGGGCACCCAGGAGGGCCCTGCTCCCCATCTCCTGGGGTCCCCATGCCCACATCCCTAGCTCCGCCAGCTCCTCCACAGGCTGTTGGGGACCCTTCATGCCCCACGAGTCCTGTGGCTGCTCCTGTGACCGCTGCAGAGTGGGTGACAGGAGGGAGTTGATGGCAGCCCCCAACCCAAGCACCCCCAGCCGATGAGCACCCCAGAGGTGTCTCTGACCCAGGCCAGAGCCCTGGCTTTTGCCGCACATCACAAGCCAGGCCTCTGGCGGACGCAAAGGTCAGGCTGATCAATACTTCAGTGAATGCCGCAGGGACCACCCAACATGCGGCTCCCCGTCTGCAGCTGTGAGCAGCTTACCGATCAGCCTGGAGCCTGCAGAAACCCACCTCAGTGCAGACACTGGAGACGTGTGTCCCAAGGGGGCTGAGCCTGGGGTCTCAGACAGCTGGTGGGGGCCCCAGCGTCCTAGCCTGGATCCAGGAGAACTGAGGTGGAGCCCCTGGGGAGCTCCCCGGTCTGTGTCCATTCTGGAACCTGGGTTCCCAGGACACAGCCCAGCTGGAGATGGGGCTGAAGGTGGGAGGAGCTTTGCACCTGGGTACCTGGTCTTGACCGCAGGAGGGGTCTCGCCTCAGCCCTAACTCTCCATCACACTTGGGAAGGGAGACACCTGGATGGAATGCAGGAGACACCATGGCCGGTGGCCACAAGACATGAAGATGGCAGGCGGCAAAGTGGCCAGGGGCTGGGTACATGGCCACCTTCGGCTTAAGTTCAAAAGCAGACGGTGTGAGGGGAGCCAGGAAGCATCTGCTCAGATGCCCGCCCTGCCCGGGGCTGCTGTAGTCCCCTTGACACTCCGAGAGGGGACAGGTGGGGCAGGTACATGCACACACACACCCCTGCACATGTGCACACACGTTTGCTCACATACACACAAAATCCATACCCATAGTTCATACATGTGTCCACACACACAAGTACACACACCCAGAATAAACCCACATGTGCCTGTGAAAAATCCACCATCATATAGGGCAGAGGGTAAGCCGGCCAGGAGGAAGGTGAAACAGCCTTCAAAAAGATTTTCTGGCAGAGATTTTCTCACTATCTTTTGAAGTGTCTGCTTTATGCTTTCATTAAAAGTCAAGAAGAAGTGTGCTCAGGGAACAAGAGGGCAAATAAGAGGTCTGAGTAGAACAGGAAGATTTTTAAAAGGAAGAAACTGCCTGAAAATCAGATAGAAATAAACAGGTTGATGGAGACGGGAAGAGGGAAAGAGGACCCGAACCGGACAGTGAACTGGAGGAATGAGAACTTGCATTAGCCCTGGGCTGGAGAAGCTCACCCCGCTTCCAATATGGACAGCAGAGAGGAGACCTGAGGTCAGAGACACCGTGACGGGCGTCTTGGAAGTTAAAAAACTCAGGGTGAGTTTTGAAATAAATTCAACAGGTCATTGGTTGAAATAATTGTATTTGGTTATCCGAGTTACCTATCAAAAAAATTCTTAAAAATTACATAGCAGCAAATAATTATAAATGAAATAATGTACAACATTATTACATTTGTACATCTGAAAGAAAGGGGCACTCTTCCAAGAAAATGCAGTTTTCCAAAAATTGTCTCAAAAGGAAACTTGACCACTTGAAGAGATGAATAACCACCAAATGAACTGAAAGCCTTTTGCCAAGGAATTCTTTCCGTGTGTGGTGCCAGACCAATACAACTTACAGGTGGATTATTTCAAACATTTAAGGAACAGGGAGTTCCAATGCCATATAAATTGAAAAATTCATAGAAATATCTGGAGAGCTTCCCAATTAAATTATGAACCTAGTGTAACCTTGATATTAAAACTTGGCAAAGATAGTATCTCAAGGCAAATTATAATACAATCTCAATTATGAATGTAGATATAAAAATTCCAAATAAATACTTAAAAGTAAATTCAGTCACCATTTTAAATAAAGAATACATCAAATTCACAGAATTTATTCCTTGACTGCAAGGATAAATTAATATTATAAAACCTAATGAATTATATCAATAGGTCAAGTGAGAAATACGATAATTTGATTATCCATAGATACCAAAAAGGCCTTTGATAATATTTCATACCCATTAACCTTAATCTTAATCAAAGCCATAATTAATTTTAAAAGTCAAACTGTTTGGCAAGGCTTGTGACTAAATGCTGTAGTCCCTCATCTAATCTGTCTTACTTCTAGAAAGTTCTTCCCCCTCAGAGGCCACCACTTTCAGCTCTTTTTAGAAATGTTTTCAGGTATTTGCCAATATATTTCTAAATAACATACTCACCTTGTCGTTACTTGGTTTTTCAGTTCTATATGTTACCTGTTGATTTCCTAGGCCGCAGGATGAAAGTTAAGTCATTTTACATTTCCTCTGCCACCACACAGACCCATGAACTTCTTTTCTTCCTATTTTTCTATGGGATAAATCACAATTTTTTATTAAATCAAAGTCAGTGTTTGTGTTAGGTGAATATCACTCAGATCTGGACTACGACATAATTTGGTTACATTTCCTTTGTTGTGTAACTATAGTTTCCTGATGTTAACATTGCCTTCCTTTTTTTTTTTTTTCTTTCTTTGAGACAGGGTCTCCCTCTGTTGCCAGGCTGGAATGCAGTGGCATGAACACGGCTCACTGCGGCCTCCGCCTCCTAAGCAACCTTCCCACCTCAGCCTCCTCCGTAGCTGGATGACAGGTGTGTGCTCTCATGCCCGGCTGATTTTTGCACTTTTTGTTGAGATGGGATTTATCTGTGTTGCCCAGGCTGGTCTCCAACTCCTAAGCTCAAGCAGTCCTTCCACCTCGGCCTCCCAAAGTGCTGGGCATACAGGCATGAGCCACGGTGCCTGGCCACCTTGTTTGTCATTAGCTTGATTTTTTTCTTGTGGTTTGCAGAGCTTCTTGAATTCATGAATTTATTCTTGAGCTCTAGGCCACAACGTCTTTGCTCATTGCTTCTGCCCCACGTGCTCTCCCCTCTCCTTCTGGGACTCTAGAGATGAGAGCATCGGGACTTTGGAGTGTGGTCCTCATGATCTCCCACAGGTTTCCCTGGTTTTGTTCTTATCTGTTTTTACAATCCCTGTGCTGTCGTTTGAATGTTTCCTATTAATCCATTTTCCGGTTTACCAATCTGGTGTTCAGCTGTGTCCAACTGCTGTTAAAGCCATCAATGGAAGTGCTAATTTAAGATACTGAGTATTATAGTTACAGCATGGCCATTTGATTTCTTAATAATTTAAATTATTTTTTCAGATTTCAGTTCTTTGCTGAAGTTTTTCATCTTTTTATTTATCTTATTCCATCCCTTCTCAGTTTCTGTGATACTGATGTGGTTTGGGTCTGTCCCCACCCAAATCTCATCTCTAGTTGTAATCCCCAAGTGTCCAAGCAGGGACCTGCAGGGAGGTGACTGGATCATGGAGGCAGCTTCCCCACGCTGTTCTCATGAGAGTGAGTGAGTTCTCACAAGGCGTGATGGTTTAAAAGTGTTTGGCAGTCCCCTGCCCTTGCTCTCTCTCTCCTGCCAACGTGTAAGATGAGCCTTGCCTTCCCTTTGCCTTCCACCATTCCACCATGATTGTAAGTTCCCCGAGGCCTCCCAAGCCATGTGGAACTGTGAGTCAACTGAACCTCTTTTCTTTATAAATAACTCAGTCTCAGGTAGTTCTTTCTTTTTTTTTTTTAATTGAAACAGAGTCTCGCTCTGTTGCCCAGGTTGGAATGCAGTGGTGCAATCTCAGGTCACTGCAATCGCCACCTCCCAGTTTCAAGCTATTCTACTGCCTCAGCCTCCAGAGCAGGTGGGACTACAGGCATGCACTGCCACACTTGGCTAATGTTTGTATTTTTACTAGAGATGGGGTTTCAGCACGTTGGCCAGGCTGGTCTCGAACTCCTGACCTCAAGTGATCCATCCACCTCAGCCTCCCAAAGTGCTGGAATTACAGGCATGAGCCACCGTGCCCAGAGCCTCTGGTAGTTCTTTACAGCAGCAGTGTGAAAATAAACTGATACAGATACATTCACTGTAGTTAATCGAGAGTCCTTGTCTGCTAACTGTAATGTCTGGATCACTGCAGGGTCTACTTCTATCGTCTGTTTTTTCCTCCTAGCTATTGGTCATATTTTCTTGCCTCTTTCCATGTCTGAACATTGTTTATTATATGCTTAACATTGTGTATGAAAGAGCTGGTGAGACCCAGCTGATCGCATCTGTACCTATGAGGGTCTCTTTTCCTTTCAGCCTCACCATGTCCCTCCACCCAGGGGTTGTGAAGGGAGGGGGAACTTGCAGTTTTAGTGAGACTCAGTCTACCCACATCTGGGTGTGGCTTTATCTGCCTGGCAGGCCTCAGTTTCCCCAATGTCTGCACGAGGCCCTGCTCTGCCTTTTGGAGGTTCCGGCTGAGCTCTCCAGTCTCCTGTGTCTCTCAGTTTTGTAATCAGGTGAATGATTTGACAGAGATGGAGAGGATGTGCTTGAGGAACTCTGTCCCCAGGGATGGGAGGCCGAAGAGTCCACTCTGCTTCAGATGTAGCCCAGCTCCCACCTCCAAGCCTCCTCTGTGGGAGGGGAGCACATGCCCCTCAGAAGAGCCAGTGGTTTATTTGAGCCCCTCCAGTTTCCAATCTGGCCTTAGCCCCGTGACAAGCACCAAAAGTTTTGCCATTTCTCTTTGTCCAGAAGAGGCCTATTGCCTGGGCCAAACTGGTGTCCAGCCCACAGGCAGATAGGAAACACCTGGCATGTCTGGGACACTCAGATCACCTTGGGGTGTCCGTCCCTTGTCTGGTTGCCTCTGTAGTTCTTCCATGCCCTTAGAGACAGGACTCTTGCACGCCCCGGGCTGTTTCCAGCCATGGCTGTGGGATCACTGGGCTGCCGTGGGCAGCTGCCACCCACGCGGAAGCGAAACTCTCCGAGAGCTTGCGTCCCATCTTATCGCCACCCAGCCTCTGAGCCTCTCACCACATCACTCCTCCCTTGGTGAGGCCTCCTCCCCTCTGTGGTTTCATAAGCATCTGTGCCACGTGACATGCCCGCTTGCTGATAGTTAGTTCAGCAGGGCAAAGAATCTGGTTTAAAATCGTTTTACCCCAGAACGTGGAAGACACCATCCTGTGATTTCCAGCTTCAGTTGTTGCTGGTGAGGAGTTCAGCACTGTGACTTTGTGTGCCAGGGCGTTCCGGGATCCCGCCTCCATGCAGCGCCAGGGGACTCCTTTGCCCTCTGCCTTCTGATTAGGTTTGGCAAAGGGAGAAACTGGCAAGAGGTGGAGGTGGGAGAAGAGCGAGCGGGGTCAGGTCTTTTCTTTCCTGATCCCCTGCCAGGCTGCTCTGGGTGGGTCCAGCTCCCACCCAAGGCTGCTGCCTGTGTGGGGGTCTCTCAGCAACAGCTTGCCTGGCAGATTTCTTGTTGGGAGGGTCCCAGCTCTGCGCTCCCGGTTCTGGGAAGGGGCTCAGTCTTCCGAGTTTCCTTTAAGCTGTGTACACACCATCCAGGGGCCCTTTTGTTAGGCAACACTGAAAGCTGGAAGCCACAGGGATCCCAGAGGCCGCAGGATGAAACGCGGCGAGTGTCCCGGGAAGCCTGCTTCATTACTGGAGAAAAAATAAAGTGACAATCCTAGCCAAGTGTTCACATAAATCCATTCCAGATGGGCTAGAGGATAAATAAAAAAGCAAATCATTCTATAAATAAAAGCACATATGTCTGTAAGTATTGCACCAATTTTGAATTTGAAAAGAACTTTCTAAGCATAAATCAAAGAGTCTTCATCAAGGGAAAATATGGACAAATTTGAGTGCATAGAATTTTAACATTTTTATTTATAAAAATACCTTAAATTAATTAAAAGTCAAGTGACAAACAGGAAAACATATTGGCTGCAGATGAAGAACTACAACATAATAAAAAAAGACAAATATCCCAGTGAAAAATGGAGAAACACCAGGATAAGACGATTTAAATGAAATAAATCAAATGTCCAAAATAGACAAGCTTAACGTCTCTAGTCATCAGATAAATTAAAACTAGGTACAATTTATCCTGGATCAAATTCCCTCTCCCCTGGGTCCAATCTGGGGGCCCCTCACAGTTCCACCTTTGAGGTTGCCCCTCGACCCAGTGGCACACCCCTCCTGTGCTGTGAGCCACTTTGACTGCTGATTTCAGACAGTGCCCTGAGATTTTCCTTCCAGTACCCAAAAGGCCATTAACATATTTTCCTAAACAAATAGGCAGTTTCCCCTGGAGACAAAACTCCCTGGGACTTGGCAGCCCGCCGGAGCGCAGAGCCTGCACTGAAAGTCAGAACCCAGAAAGCAAAGCTTGCCCCATGCCGCAGGCTCGCCCACGCTGCAGGCTGGCATCCAGGCTGGGGAAGGTCGAGGTCACCTTGTCAAGCCCCTGCTCTTCCCCTCCAGCCCCCCTGCCTGCCCCAAACTGCCCCCGGCCTGGCCTCTGGGACCCGCAGAGGTTCCCCACCTGTGCTTGCCCGAGGACTTACAGTCAGATCTTATCCTAACTCCCCTCCTGGGCCGGGCCCCTCCCAGCCAGCCCAGCCCATGGCTGGACACCTGCTGTTGCCCCGACCCTCCTGGCTGAGCCCTGTTTCATCCTCACTGGGGCAGCCCTGGTCACCCATCCTACCTTCCTCGGGTTCATTGTCCCCTGGTGCCTGGGGGCAGGCTCCACTGGGCAAGGAGAGTCCTGAGCTGACAGGGCCAGTGTGCCGGGGACAGGGCCAGCGTGCCGGGGACGGGCTGGAAGGGCCAGGACGCTTGCCACCGGGCCTCCCGCTCTGGGTTTTGGGGTGAGGTGATGGTTTTCTTCTATTTTATAAACGTTCTACAATTTTATTATTAAATAAGTCAGGAGCTATTATTTTCAGGGAAAACAAGCATCAAGTGAACCCACTGTTTTCCTCTTGGTGAAGGAGGGGCCAGAGCTTGAACTGAGGCAGATGGTGGAGGGGACTCTGCGGCCCTTGGGACCTGCTGACCACTGGGCAGGGGGCAGGAGCTGCGACAACCATGGCCACGGGGCGCAAACATCAGCCCAGCAGTGTCTCGTGGCCCAGGGAAAGGGGCCAGTGCTACCAGAGCTTCCTGAGACCAGCGTGGGTGGGAGACAGCCCCCAACCCTCTACACCCCCACCATTGTCCAGGAGGCAGGAAGCAGCGCCCGCAGGGGCAAGGGACCGTGTGAGGGGCCGCAGGAGCAAGAGGCCGTGTGAGGGGCCGCAGGGGCAAGGGACCGTGTGAGGGGCCGCAGGGGCAAGAGGCCGTGTGAGGGGCCGCAGGGGCAAGGGGCCCTGGAAGAGACTTGGACAGCTGCCGCAGCCCCTCGGAACAGCCAGCTTGTCTACACTCTCTGGGTGCTGATAGACCCCTGCCTTCCCTCCCCCTCCCCCATCTCCTCTCTCCCCTCCCTTTACATCTTCTTCCACTGCTCCTCTCCCTTCCCTCCCTCCTCCCTCCCTCCCTCCGCCCTCCCTTCTTCCTCTCTCCCTCTGCTCCCCCTCTCCCTTTCTTTCCATCATTTCAGTGTTGGGGGATGAATGGGCATGAAGAGCCTCAGTCTCCCCTTGTCCAGGGCATGGAAGTGGACTGAGTCCTCTCGGCACCATCCCAGCAGGGCTCTGACCACCCCAGGGTGGCACCCTGTCCCTCACCTCCCCAGCAGCCTGTGTCCCCAGCGCTTCCCGGGGCCGTTAACCCCGCTCACACCCTGGGACCTGGCTTCACCCTCTCTGCCTGGAGCCGGCCTGGGGGCCACACAGCTCTGCGCTCAGCAGTGCCCCCTCCTCCTTCACCTTGAGCCAGAGACAGGCGTCCCCCCCACCCGCCCCTGTGCCCGTGCACCTGTGTTGAACCTATGGCTGGCCCTGGGAGGGGGTATCCAGGCCAGAGGCAGCCGGCGTCCCGCCCTCCTCCTGCCCTGGGCAGGGGACCTGGGCAGGCATCTTCCCGGGCCTTTGGGAGCCGAGGTAATGAGCTGTTTCGTAAGTGCTCACCTTTCCTCTCTGGGCGGCTCTGAGGGCTTTTCGATTTAATTGCCAGTGTATTTCCAGACGCAGAATCTGGGGCGCTGCAGTGAGAGCGGCTGGTGGGGGTTGGGTCTGCAGGTGGTGAGGAGGCGTCTCCACACCTGGGGCGGCCTGGGCCCAGGCAGAAGCTGGCCTTGGCTGCATGCTGGACATGGGCTGGCAGGGGTTGAGCCTGGGCCAGGCACCCCTCCTCGAGTCAGATGCCCTCTGCTGAGGGTCCTTCCCCAGTGGAGCATCCCTCGGGGTCCCTCCTCCCCTGCTCAGCCCACGCCCCACGCCGGTCAATGAGCATTCTCGCTGTTCTTTCATCAGGCAAATGGCCGAGTGCTGGGCACAGGCATGGTCACAGCTGGTGACCCGGGGCCTCCTCTTTCAAACTGTCACCTGGTGTCACCTGTGTGGGCCGGGCCCTGTCTCTGCCTAAAGGGCCCCCAGCTCAGTGGGTGCACATGGCCCTGGCCAGCTGGGAGCACTGAGGTGGCTGGAGGGGCAGGGGTCTTTCTGTCCAGCACCAGGTCTCACGGGGCTGCCCCTCCCTGGCTTCAGTGTCCCCAAGTGCAACAGGAAGGGCAGGTTAGGGGAGGCTGCCCAGCTGCTCATGGCCCGTGCTGGGCCGCCATTCACCTGTAAAGCAAGCTGACGTGGGGAGGGAAGCAGGACCTCCAGCTCCTGTGGGAAACTGAGGCTCAGTCTTCCTGGCGCCTCGTCCCTCCCTGTCGGGAGAGGGGTCCTTTCCTGTGGAGCTCGACCCAAGGCCAAGGCCCCACTGGCTTTCCTGTTCCCTGGTCACACAGGGTGGACCCTGGTCGTGGCCTGGCTCGGGGCAGGGGTCCAGTCCACACTGGCACTCAGGGAAGGGCTCCCTCTCCTGGGTCTCCAGTCCTGGGGGTGCGTCTTTCCGGGGCTTTCTGCAGTCCGGGACAGAGCCTGCCCTGGGAGGAGGTGGAGACAGAGACTGGGCTGGGCTGGAGGGGAAGGGAGCTTCCTCCCGGGCAAGGACAGTGGCCTCAGCAGGCCCCGTGGTGATGGGAGGACAGGCCTGCAGGGTGCCGGGGTGGGCTGGGCACGTCCTTGGGCACCAACCAGGCGGGGCCAGCTGTGACTTTTTTAGAAAGGATTTGATATTTGTTATTTCAAAAAAGGCATCCAAGCCGTTTCTGTGGGAAAGAACAGAACTCTGACCTTTCACCCATTCAATGGCTTATCGCTGTTTCTTTTTCAGATCACACACGGGGGCACCCTAATCCTTCAGTGCCAGGGGCCTCAGAGGGTCTCAGCTGGAACCTTGCATGTGGGGCTGGGCGGGTTTAAGTCGGGTGCCCAGAGCAGAGGGCAGCAGTGTGGGCAGGACCTGGGCCCGGCACCCTGGTCTGAAGCAGGCCTCGGCAGCCTGTCTGGGGCAGGCAGGGCGGGGCTGTTTTGTGGCCACAGAAGAGGGACGGTGAGGCCACATCCCTGCTGGCTTCCCAGGCCAGCCTGACTGCAGGCCTCATGGTCCCTAAACACCCTCCATCTGGCTCCCAGCGGTGCCACGCAGGCCCTGTCAAGGGACCGACCTCACTTAGAGCCAGGCGTCTCACCCCTAAGGTGACCTGGACGGGACCAGACATGGCCCCTGTCGTATGCCAGGCCCAGGTCCCCACATGCTCCCTGCGTGGTCCGGGTGCCTGAGCCTCCCCATCTGTAGAATGGGAGCGTGGTCCTGACCTTGCTCGGGGCTTGCGAGGGTCACGGAGAGGCCTGAGTGTGCGGTGCTCCACCCCACAGTGCTGCTGCGACCACTTCTGTCTTCCCACTCCGCCCCCTGCGCCCTCACTGGGAGCACAGCCAGGCCCCTCCTGACACCACGGACACAGCGCCCGCCTCACTCCTGCCGCCCTCACTCAGGGCCGGTGGGGACTCCAGCCAGCTCTCCATGGCCTCCTGAGCTGGGGCTGAAGCCTGGGCTGCCCCCTCCTGTTCTGAGCGCGCAGGCCAGGGAGCCCCGAGCAGCGGGCTGGGGTCTGTGAGGCTACACATCCCTGTTTCTGGGGTCTTCCCAGGGCCGGGCTCCATGTGACTGACAGAGGCTGCGGATTCTTCTGTCTCTGAGCCTGGTTCGAAGGCCCGGCTGTGAGTCTCCAGAGGGGCTGTCGGACATGCACTTGAGGGGTCCTGAGGGCCTATGAGCCGTTGAGTAGCAAAGAACTTTCTCAAGGAGCCTGTCCTGCGGCAGGTGGCGCTGGAAGGATTGGGGAGTCTGCCCCTTTGTAAGCGGCGGTTGGGGGGCATGGGGGGCAGGGGGGAAACTGCTGGTGAGCAGCGCTCTCCTGGTGACTATGGGCAGGGAGGCTGTGACCTGCAGCCTGCAGGACCTTACCCTGGGCATGGCAGGGCAGAGAAGGGCAGGGGAGGAGAGGGGATGGGGAGGAAAGGGAAGAGGACAGGGGAGGGGAGAGCCGGGGAGGGGAAGGGAAGGCAGGGGACGAGACGGGAGGGCAGAGCAGGGGCAGGTCTGGGCAGGGTCTGGGTCTGTGTTGCCTCTGGGCTGTGCCCACAGAGCATCCACAGGGCCCCCTAGTCACTGCCCAAAGCCATTGGCACCCACCCTGGACTCTGCAGACAGAAACCAGCCTTGCAGCCCCTAGGGAAGGCCAACACCTTTGAGCCCGCTGCCCAGCAACGGTATGGGAGTGGGGGCTGGGCCCCTGCTGGGCGCAGGCACGGAGGCTCTCTGTGCTGGGTTGCACTGGACCACTCCTCCTTTCAGCCTGGCAAAGGTCTGGGGGGCTGAGCTCCCTGGTCTCCACACCAAGCCTTCCCAGGGCAGTACTCAGGGGGCCCCGGGTTCTAGTGCCAGCAGGGAGGCCAGCCTGGGGTCCTGAGCCACTGCCCCCAGGAAGGGCACAGCCAGCATCCTGACCCCTGCATGTGCCTGCCCTGAGCCAAGACTTGCTGTTCATGTGATCCTGCTCTGTCCCGTGATGTCAGGGCTACCATCACCACTTCACAAGGAAAGAAACGGGCTCTGAGAGAGCATCCAGTGAGGGCCCCGACTGCAGCCAGCCCTCGGCTAATCCAAGCCTGTGTGAGCCATGTCCTGGACTCAGCTCCCTGACCTGCCTGGCCAGGAGGGCGGGGCCTTCTCTGGCCCTTGCAGGGCCTGGCCGGGGCAGAGCATCCTGGAAGCTTCTGGGTTGGGGCACGAACGGGCTCTGACTCCCAGCCAGAGAAGAGACCCAGCCAGGCTTGCTCAAGGGGAGACCGGCCACCCCTTCCACACCCAGGGGACAGCGAGGCTGCTCTGAGGGAGGGAGCTGTGCCCCCAGGCAGAGCAGACAGCATGGGCTTCCCTGGAACCAGGAAGGGCCGTTGGCTCCCCTTGGCCAAGGGCAGGCGAGCATGGCCTCCTCCTGGAAGCCTGACTGGTTCCAGGCTTGGACAGAACAGGCGGGTTTTCACTCCAGCAGAGAACACGAGGCTCCAGCCAAGCCAGCGACAGCCTTTCCAAGGCACGTGGGCAGGGCTGGCAACCCCGGCCACAGGTCCCCGCCGGGCCTGCCAGGAGGTGTGTCGCTATGTCAGGGAGGCTGTCCACGGGGCGTGTGGGTAGCCAATGAGGGGGCTGCTGACCCCAGCTCAGCGATGGATGCATTTGAGTCTGGGGCACCTCTGGCTGCCAGGCCCTGAAGCTTTGGGGGTGCATCAGGGTTCTAGACCACCAGGTGTGAATGCAGTGCTGCCATGTGGGCAGCCCAGGTTCACCCACCTCCTGCCCTGGGACCTGGGCACTGGGAGCCGTCTGTCAGGCCCTCATGGCTGGGCCACATGCACATGCAGCCCCACTCTGCTGGGGTCTTTCCCGTGATCACCACGGGGTCTGACCGGCCCCATCATCCAAGCTTCCGCAGGGGGTGGGTCAGGCAGTTTCCATCCCCTCGGGGCCACCTCCCTGCAAGGGGAATGGACCCCTGGCCCACAGAAGCCCCCTGGAGCTGGGCCTGTGAGGCTGGATGTGCTTTTCGGGCTGCAGATGCGTCCCGGTCACCGCTCTCCTGTGGCCAAAACTCTCTAGAACCTGCCTGCTCATAAAAATGACGGCACACGCCCAGATCTGTGGGATGCCCAGACCAGGAACGTTCCTGGGCCCCTGCCGACAACCCCACGTTCGGGGTTAGTGGCTGGCACGCGCGGTCTGTTCCCACCTGGATATGCTCAGAACCTGCTTGGAAAAATCCTTACTGGTCGGGGCGGAGCCCCAGAAGTCACTGCCCAAGGGCGCTGTCAGCATCTGGGGACTCTGGCCCTGGGGCCCACCCCCAGGTGACCTTGGAGAAGAGGCTCAGGGTGACAGCCTGGCCTTCCACCCTGCCCAGTGCCGCCTGGCGTCCCCGGCCAGAGTCTGGCCATGGCCTGCACCCCAGCCTGGGGTGGCCACCGGCAGAGCAGCACAGGCTCCTGCCTCTGGGGCCTGCCCTGGGGATGGGAACCGACCCACTCTCTAGGAAGAGATGTGGAGCCTCATGGAATAGACCCAATCCCCACTGGCCACGCTGGGCAGCCTCGGACCAGCCTGACGCCCTCACCCAGCCCGAGGCTCTGCCCCAGGGCCCCTCTCCCAGACATCTGTGGCAGCTGCTAACAACTGAAGGGGGAGGAGGAGGGAGGAGGAGGAGGAGGGAAGGGGAGAGAGAGGGCAGGGGCCCCCAGGGAGGGGCGCCCAGGCCCTGCTGTGTGGACCTGGCATTCCAGCGCCAGGGTGCGTGTGAGCCGTGCTCTGCCAGGGCTGAGTCTAAAGGGCTGGGAAGCCCAGCGACTGTGGGCTCCACACAGCAATCAGTGCCCTCGGGCAGCAGGTGTTCCTGTGGAGACACAGAGGCACACCTGCTTCCTGCCCACCTGGGCCTCAGGATGAAGGCCTGGGCTTTGCCCACGAGCTCCGGCGACCATTGGGACAGGAGGAGCGTGGGGCCCATCATGGGGTCCCCCTTTCCTCTGCAGTCAGCAGGCACCTCCTGGCCGCCCTGGCCCCTCAGGGTGCTTGTTGCTGGAGGTCTGGAGAACCAGAGCTCTCCCAGGTAAAGCGAGGCACAGGCTGAGGCTGGGCCTCCTGTGGGACGGGGTGACTCCGGCCTGCAGGGGCCTGGCCTGGCCCTGTGGGTCCCCTGCTTCGTCAGCGGCCTGGGTGCCGGCTCCTCCCGTCCCCTCCCGGAGCCTGGCCTTCCTGCTCCCTTGCTACCCCTCCCAGAGCTGAAGCCTCTCCGCCCCGCCCCCAGCCCTCCTCGGTTCTGTCCCACATCCCCCCACTGTCATGTCCTTATTTAGGGCCCACACACCCCCGGCAGCTGGGCCTTCCGAGAAGAAACTGCAGGCCCGATCCTGCTGGGACGGTGGCTCCCCGTGGTTCCGAGGCCCATGGAGTCCAACCTGCTTCTGTCTAATTTAGAATCGGCCTGAAGAATCTCATTCTCGGGTCTCCCCAGGGAGCACCACTGCCTGCCCTGGTTCCAGAGGCTGCTCCACTTCCCCCGAGGAAGAGCCCAGTGACCTGATTTCACCCGTGGCCCAAGGAGGGGCCCAGCAGGGTGAGGACAGCTTGGAGGAGCCGATCGGGTGCCGGGCACAGGGCCGCAGGCTGGACTCTGCTAGGCTGGCCACCAGTAGGGGGACAACTGAGGCCACGCCTGCCTGAAACCAGGCAGCGCAGTTGGCAAAGGGCAGGTGGGACCCTCAGCCTCAGACCTCACCCAGGGAACCCGGAGACACCGCACAGGAGCAACTGCAACCCTCCCCTGTGGGACTCCCCGGGCCCCACCCCACTAGGGAGGCTGCATCACACACAGGCCCCTTCTGCAGCAAAATAAGGCAGCTCAGAGAGGTGGAAAGCTGAGAGGCCCCCAGCCTGTGGCCCAGCCCATGCCGTCCTCACCGCCTGCCCCCAGCCTGTGGCCCAGCCCATGCCGTCCTAACTGCCGGCCTCCAGCCTGTGGCCCAGCCCCTGGGGTCCTCACTGCTGGCCTCAGGCAGCCTTGCTTGAGTGGTCCCTGCATGCCCTACAAGGCTGTGGCTCCCTGGGCCACGCCGAGTGCTCAGCTGCCACGCCGGGACCACAGGTGAACCTTTCAAGCTGCTCAGTTTGTGGTCATCGTTTAAGGCAGCCACAGAGACTTCTCCACGGCCTTCCCGAGGCCTGCAGCCCAGCAGAGAAAAGCACACAGCCTGCGCATCGAGAGACTGCGGGCAACACCGCTCCCACCGCCACCGCGCACCGTGGCGCGTCTGAATTGTTCTATAGACAGAGTGTGTGGGGGTCCCAAGCCCGAGTGTGGCAGAGCCACCTGCTGGGGTCCTGGTCTACAGGGGACTCCACCCGGCCTCTTGGCCCCGTCAGAGCCAGCAGACAGCCAGCAGCCAGCCAGCCTGGGAGGCCTCAGAGGCTGCGTGGCCAGGCCCCACCTGACAGGAGGGGAGCCAGGGAGTCAGAAGCACAGCCGGTCTGCGGTGGTGTGGGGAGCCATGCTAGGGGCCAAGATCCATGGGGCACCCCCGAGTCTCTCCCACTGAGCACGCCCTGTGGTTACACTGTGCCCACGGGCTCTTCCAGGAGCAGGGAGGGCCAGCCCCCCGGACTGTGCGGAAAGGGGCTGCCACGCCCTGGTGCTCAGCTCAGGGTCCAGACTCCCAGAGGATGATGACGACAAGGATGGCGATGATGCCGGCGCTGCACGCAGGACACAGGGGCCGCGGTGGTCATCACAGCACCGTACCTTGGTGACAGGACACCTGGTAGGTGCAGTGAAGCCATGTGACCAGGGAAATCACAATGGCCACTGCTGACCGATGGGATCCGCCTGGGGGCCGCGCCCGAGGCTGAGGGCCCAGGCAGGCGCTTGGCCTGTGAACCTGGCGTTCTCCGTGACGGCACCCGTGGCTTTGTGGTCAGAGGGTCTTTTTGGAGAAGCGTTTGGTGCTGTTGGTTCCAGGGCAGTTTCCAGGGGGAGTGGGGCTGTGTGCGGAGGGATGGGCTCCTATGGGGCGCAGGGCTGGGAGCATGGGGAGCTATCGGGCACCTGCTCATGTGGGTGGGGTGCCCTCTGCTGGTGGAGGTGGGCACGACGGCAGACCGGGCGCTGCGGGCGGGCGGAGGGGCTGTGCTGTGGCCCAGAGGAGGTGGGGAGTGCGTGGAGTGCGGGGGGCAGTGTTCTGGTCACACTGGTCAGGGTCGTCTCCAGTTGCTCCCAGGAGCCACCTCTACCTGCCGGCTCTGGGGGACTCACTCTTTTGGGGACCCTTGATATCTGAGGATGGGAGTCCTAGGAAAAGCGTCACCTTGGTCTCTTTCCTAAGAGATGGACTCAGCATTGATGATGCTCCCTCGGGAAGCCACTGCCCAGAGCCGCCAATCAAGCCACTGGCGGGGAACAGCATGGCCGAGGCGCTCCGGGGCGTCAAGGAGGTTTTCAGGCCCCTGATCATGCTGGGTCCCAGGCACGACCCTAGGCTGCAGCTCTGGAATCTGGGTGGGAAGGGCCTCTCCTAGACACCCGTGGCGGGTGCCTGTCATCCACACAAGGCTCAGCCTTGCAGGCTCCACACCGGCGGGGACCATCACCACCTCCATCGGGGCATTCCCCCCATCCCCATCACGAGGCCTCTGCTGCCACCCAGCCTTCTGTGCCCTTGCCACCAGCACAGCCTCCTTGGAGGATGGGAGCCACAGACAGGCCAGATGACGAGGAGAGAAGGCGCCCCGAGACCTCCGTGTGCCCACACCCTCCCTTCGACGATGCTCGGTCAGTGCGGAGCCTGCAGCCCATGGCCTCGAGGTGAAGGTGGAGGTCAGTCACGCCCTGTGGGACCTGCCTCACATCCGATCTCGGGTGGAGGAGGGAAGAAGGGGTCCTGATGGTGCCGCCTGGTGATCTGGCACAGGTAGGTCCTTCAGTGGGTGGTGCTTGCCCAGGCCTGCCAGGCCCCTCCTGGGGGTGGGTATTGGTACCTCCTGCACTTGGTGGCTGCCCCTGAAGCTGTCCCTCCACTGTCCTCCCTCCCTGGGCACCTGCGACCCACCTGCTGCCCCGCTGGGGTGAGCGCGTTCTGAGGCTAACAAGAGGCAGGTGTTGAGGCTCAAATCCACAGTGCTCTGGGCTCTGAAGAGGCTGCATCCCGGCTGCTGAGGTGGGCAGGGCGGGGTGGTCCTGGCTCGGGCTGCAGCAGGGAAGCCCATCCCAAAAGGGAGGCTGGCTGGGAACCTGGGGCAGGCTAGAGAATTCAGGCGGCACCTGGGGCGAGCTACCCTGCCTCAGTTTCCCCTTCAATCAATCACTGGCCTTTTACACCCGATGTCTACCTCACCATCAGTGTGGGCATGGGGTTGGCACAACTGCCTGCACTGAGATCCCGCAGAGACCACTGCATGACTGTCCACACTCTGAGGCCAGGGCTTGGCCGAGACGCTGGCCCCATCCAGGCACCTCCAAGGGGACGCAGAGACTGAGCAGCCCAGCCAGGCCGCAGCTGCCGTGGGCTTGAGCTGGACCAGGCCGTCCACAGGGCCAGAGGACGAAGGCCCGGGCCCAGCAGCACTGCACAGAGGCTCTGGGCTCCTGCCGGGACTCTGTGGGCCACGGGGTCCCCGGGGAAACGTCTGGAAGTGCTGAAGAGCCCACAGGGAGGTGGACTGCATGGCCCAGACCCTGAGGCAGCTTCCTGCGCCAGTGCCACGCCCAGGAAACAATGGCATCTTGGCTGTCACCAGAACAGACACGGCTTCCCGTGTGGTTTGTCCGTGCGTGCCTCACTGGCTCCCAGCATCACCATCACCAGCCAAGCATTGTGGTTGCTGTGGAAATGAAGTTGTCCCCTCCCAGGGGCAGCCCGGCCCAATCCCTGCTCCCCACTCAGGACCCGAGCTCCCTGCACTGAGGACAGAATGTGGTCCTCCCTCCAGCCAGGCTCCACCCACAACACCCCGAGTCCTCACAGGCCGGGCAGGGTGACCCTGTGGAGGTGACACCGTGCCTGCCACGCAGCCTCAGGACAGCCTCCTGGAGGCACATGCTCCTATCCCTGGGCCACGCAGACACTGGCCACACACACATGAGGGGCCTCGTGGTCTGGAAGCTCTGCAGTGGTGGCCACACGGCAGGGCCAGCACCAACTCATACCTCCAAGCATGTCCTGTCCCCAGGAGGCCTAGGCCCAGGTGGCTCAGCCACCCTCTGCGGTCCTTGGGCCCCGGTCACAGGACTTTCTTTGCAAGATGATGGTGTACCTGACGCCGAGCCTGGTCTCAGACAGGGCCATCTGCTTCAGTGCAGGGTGTGGGGCAGAGCAGGCCCCAAACTGCACCCCCAGGACTGTGTCTCCCCAGGACTGTGCCCCTCAGACTTGGCCGCTGGCAGAATGCACCCCCTGTGGACTGCCCCCTATGACTGTGACACCCCACGATCCCCCCTCAGGCTGTATCAGACCCCTCTGTGAAGGAGCAGATTCTCCACAGCAAAAGAGGCACCCAGGGCCTTGGGGAGGCATCGCCCACCATTTCCCCAGCCACACCTGCCATAAGGGACCCAGCCCAGACCTCCTAGAGAGGGCCAGCGTGGAGGGGCAGCCTGCGTGCAGGGCTGGGAGAACTGAGACGCTGCAGCTGGGACTCTGAGCACCAGCACCCCGGCCATACTGGTGACCTGCAGTCCTGTGTCTCCACCCATAGGGCTCCCTCTCCGTCTCCAGGGACTCCTGGCACCGGGAAGTGCAGGCCAGCACCTGGCTTCCGAGGCTCTGAGATCTCTCCCCTCGAACCCCCGGCCTGGCCTTCCCTCTGCTGCTGGGCTGTGGTATCAGGTCCCTCTCTCCCTGCACCAAAAGATGGGCTTCAACCCGGCCTCCCAGCTCTGCAAGTCCCAACTCGCCTTCCCTCGGCACAGGACCACCAGGTCCTCCCACACCTGTGCCCCTCTGTGGCCACTGAGTAAGTGGGGGCTCAGAGAACCACAGCTGGGAGGGACTCGGAAAGCTAGCTTGACTTATCCTCGGCCAGAACTTCTGAGGTGTCCAATCCTGGCTGTGGGCTGCCTGCCCTCCCTACGTGCTGGACACACCTGCCACCAAAACGGACAAAAATGCCCGGTGGTGCTGACCCGCCCTCGGCCACTCGGGGCAGCCGGAGTGTCCTGTCCACATGGGATCCATCCTGCTGTCAGGGTCGCCCACATGTCATCCTCTTTGCAATGCCAGTTTCGAGACTTTTCCATGTGGGGTCACCGTGGCTGAGGACTCAGGCTACTCAGAGGATCCTGGCGCATGGGCTCCACTCCAGCGTGGATGAGTGCCTGCCTGGGTCTCTGCTGCTGGAACTAGAGTGGAGGTGGAAGAGAGGGGCTGGTGGGGACAAGCGCACCCAGGCCCATGGGAACCCCGGTCAAGCTGGCCACAGCTTGAGCCTGCCATCCCAGACCTTAGGGAGGCCAAGGCAGGAGGACCACTTGAGGCCAGGAGTTCAAGACCAGTTTGGTCAACATACAGAAACCTCATCTCTACAAAAATAAATTTAGAAATTAGCTGGGCATGGTGGCTCGTGCCTGTAGTCCCAGCTATGAGGGAGACTGAGGTGGGAGGATCTCCGGAGCCTGGAGGTTGAGGCTGCCCAGCCTGGGCAACAGTGAGATCCTATGTCAAAAAGAAAAAAAAAAAAACAGGGAGAGAGATCCAAGATGGCCAATTAGCAGCAGCTCAGGATTGTAGCTCCCAGGGAAAGCACAGACAGCAAGTGGACACCGCACTTTCAGATGAATTTTTGTTGCCCACAGACTGGGAGATTCCCGGCGGAAGAGCCCCACCGGTCACCAGCGTGACTATTTTGGCAGGTGTGGCGCTTCTCAGTGCGGAGTATACGGGACTGGGTGCCCTTTTAGTCAGGCTCGGCTGGTCCCATCCCCACAAGGAGAACAGCAATTGGAAGCACTGAGGACTGAGAGTTTCACAGCAAGCACAGCCGAACCCAGGAAGACCTAGCTCTGTGGGGAAGGGGCGTCCACTGAAGGAAAACTAAGAAACAGAAAAAACTTCATCACCAACAAGCCAGACGTCCACTCAGAGACCCAATCTGAAAGTC
>CAUYQU010012142.1:0-24088 GCA_963574635.1 Cheracebus regulus
GAAAAGACTGAAAACTATATGTAAGCATTTAATTTGACAGTGTTTCTGTGAGAACTGTAATTATTTTGGCACACTATATTTTCCAGATTTTTTACAAATAAAAAT
The DNA here is from genome assembly GCA_963574635.1 of Cheracebus regulus. Lineage (NCBI taxonomy): Eukaryota > Metazoa > Chordata > Mammalia > Primates > Pitheciidae > Cheracebus > Cheracebus regulus. Next base: position 106 of record CAUYQU010012142.1, read on the forward strand.
ATAATATTTCATTGTAAAATTAATACATATTATGTACATATATATGTAATATTAATTTTAATTGTTACTACTTCTGGCTTTTCTACCAAGTGTGTAGCTCCCTAAAATCTTGGACCTGCTTTTGCTGATTCTAACATACCCTTATCCTCCAGTGTATCACAGTTTCTTTATTCAATTAATTGAGCAAATGATTTGTAAAAGAAAAGATTAACAGCATCCACCTTGAAGGAGTTTACAACCATGTGGTGAAATAGATATGGGAATGACTGGAGATTACACAATGAGGCTTGTAACCAGTGTACGGACAAAAGCAATGTAGATGTGGACCACAGAGTAACTCTAAGGTAGCTGAAATTAAATGATCATAAATAGTATTTGCATATTTCTAGCCACCCTTAGTTTTGGGGTCACAGTTTTGCAACCCTAAGTCAGGTCATTTTATGTGATAGAAAAGTGGGTAGAGGCTGGAGAACAGATCTTTAAAATCAGAGTCAGCTTGAAAAATTGTTTACCAATCTGGATCATGGTTAGGCTTCATCTAAATTATTTCTTGGTATTATTTGTATAAGTTCTTGGTCAGTATACACTCTCCTGAGATCATCAACAACTGTCCAGTGAAAATCATTACCTTGAGGCTGTCAGGTTGCCCCACCTATCTTGAACAGCTTTGCATTGCTGTTGGCTTATAAATCTCTAAGCCTCACCATTGGCAAGAGCTGTGATTGCTATGATAGGAACCAAAGACTCAAGCTTCTCGCATGGTCATTAACTATATTTGAGGGTTAATGCTGCAAAATGAGATCCTTTCTTATCCAGCAGTCGGATTAGGAAATGAACCAGACTACCATAATTAGAATTCAGATTTACTGCCTGTTTCTAAGAGAGGTTCAATGGGATTGTAGCATCTCTAGCCAATCATGCCGTATTGATTAATCTTACAGCATGGCTTATTAGCTGTCCATCTGCTTTTACATGTGGCTTTCCATCTCATCAAGCAGTTTGAGGACACATTTCACGTGCTAGAACTGGCTGGGAAATAACTATATATCCATTGTAACATAATCCCATTGTTATTTACAGTTAATTAGAAAAGACAAGTCAGAGTATTCTTGTCTCTATGCATAGAGTAAGATACCATTTTCAGAATGGCATATTATTTTCCTTCACTTGATGAATGTTTACTGTCATGGCTCAATAAGAGATGAGCTACAGTCTGCTAGTTTTGGCAGTATCTGCTTAGTGGGGATGTTTAGCTTGTCCTCCCAAATTACAGCTCCATTTATTTTATCCAGTTTCATTAATCTTCCGAGGGCCTTCATGGCCAATGATATGGCTACTGCTAGCATGGAGTAGAGAATTGATTATAACTAGACTAGAGCAATACATCTATGGGAGCCAGACCCCCCAAATAGTTTGGATATCATTTTAATTAACACACAAAAGACTTGTAATAGACTGCAGCATTCTTTGCAAAAGGACAACATCTAGAAAGATAGTTAAGAGTGAGGTAGAATGTGACTCTCTGGGGGAAAAATACACTGGGAATATAAATTGAAACTTCAAAATATGGTGATTCCTGGTAAGATACCAAATAAGAGAAACATTTCTCCATTTTTGTGAAAGAAAATCGAGTTCAACTCAGCAGACATTTTTACATGGAAATGCTAACTACTAACTTGATTTTCTGTGGGATGGAAAGTTACTTCAGCTGAAAAGAAACTGGGAACCTATGTTAATTTAGAAAAATGCTATGAATCTGAAATCTCTTCTCACTGCTATTTCTCACTGCTAACATGTAAAATGTCATTTTGATTCTGTTCATCCTTTCATCAAAAGCATCAACATGTCAAATACTATAGAATCTTTGAAAACAAAGTAAAAAAACCTAAGTTCTAAATTAAGGAATGAAATAACTGTCATTGTTCTGAAAAAAAGTTGTTTGTTAAATGATCTTTTTTGTAATAGTTCTTATTTCCTCATCAGCTTACATTATAATTTCAGAGATGCATTTCCACAGGAAAATTTTGATTCCTGGAAAATTATATGGCTTATTCCTAATGTACTCAGTAATCTTGTCAAACCAAGTGATGAGGATGATGACGATAATCACTGATGCTTATCCCATACTGAAGTTGTGCCTGGCTAAATGCTTTTTATCTTCCTCACTTATACTTCCCATAACAACTCTGTGATTTAATAAGAATTACTGCTTCTACTTTATAAATGCAGAAAATCTTTATGAATTACCATGAGGAACCCAGGCTGCACAGGTCACTGCCATTTCTGGCATTCTAATCCCCATACACGTCAGCACAACTCACTTCCTGACTTCATTTCTCTTCTCTCGGTTCTTAAAACCCTGGCATTTTTCTTCACTTATCACCAATATTAGATAACTTAATTCTTTCAAACATTTCTTTGATAATTTTTATTTTCATGGCTTATTTGCAATGCCTCTCCCTTCGCGGTACAGCCTCCCATGCATCCTCCTCAATAGGTGATTGTTTCATTTTCACACCTCTTCATATCACCTGTCTTGGATGCTTCATTTGGGGAACAAGCAAACAAACCCTGATGAAAACCACCTTTCAACAGTTATGTGCCTGCAACCGTGCAGCTGAACATGGCTGAAAGAAAAAACAGAATTGTTTGTTGAAATTGACTAGTTTCAGGTTAGATTTTTGTTCGTCAGCCTCAAGTGAATCTGTTCACTCTTGTACTCTCTTAGACTAAGATTTCCTTCCTCCCTCTTCTCAAACCATCAGTATATTCTTTTTCAAGTCATAGTTTTAAATCCTGTTTTAATGAGAAAATAAATCATTAGAAACATCCCACCTGCCCTCACCATCACATCTGCAGAGCAGCCATCAACAGTTCTCACATGCTCTGTTTTATCTCCTTTAGCAGTGAGCAAAATTCCATATTAATAGATAAGGTCAACTTCTCTACTTGCATCACTGGAACCCACTTTTCTCACCTACTCAATGTTGTTCTTTCAGCAGGTGTTTCTTCTTTATCTTGCATCATCAGCTTTTTTTTCCATCCTACTACATCATTTTGACTTGCAACATGCTATTATTTCTACCATTAAAGAGAAAATAATCTCTCTGGCCTAAATTGGCCCTTTAGCTACCATCCTATATCTTTTATTCCCTTAACAACAAAGGTCTAAGAAGTAATCAGCTCTACCTACTGTCTCCAGTTTCTTTTCTTGAACCCACTAAAATCAAATGTTAACTTTTACATTCAACGAAACTGCTTTTATTAAGATCACTGTTGCTAAAACCAGTAATCACTTATCATTCCTTTTTTGTTTGAACTATCAGTCTGCTGCCTCAATCTCTCTTCATTGAGCTTCTAAGATACATATTCTCCTGTTTTTTGTCCTGCCTCCTGGGTCACTGATTCCAGTTTCCTCTTCTGGCCCCACTTTATATCCCCTAAAATATTGAGTACTCCAGGTTTTAGTCCTTGTACATTTCTACTTCTCTAACTACAATCACTCCTTGATGAAAGTATTCAGTCTTGCATTCTCAAATGACATCGACTTTTTAATCCCAACTTTGTATCTCTAGCCAGGACCTCTCCCCTAAGCTCCAAATTCATATATTCAAGGATTTATTTAAATATCTAATAAGATATCAAACTAAAGATGTCCAAAATTGAACTCATATCCTCCAACTTTAAGCATAGTCTTCTCATAGCATTTTATATGTTAATTAATGGCAGTTCTACCCTTTTAGATGCTCAGATCTAAATTTTGTGTTATTGTTGATTTCTCCCTTTTTTTGGCAAAATGTCTCACTTTAATCACAAGAATACATTCATTATCTAACAGTGAGATCACAGGACATGAGTGTCATCATTTCCATCTTGGTCTAATCTGAGCTATTTCTGCAGCTGCTCTCTCTCCCTCTCTGTTTCTGTCTCTATCTCTCTCTCTCTCTGTGAATATATATATATATATATATATATATATATATACATATATATATGTGTGTGTGTGTGTATAACACATACAGTGTTGTATATATAAGCATATATATTCATATAGATATGAATTCTTTGAGGATAAAGTATATTTTCTGCTTACGTATTAGCAGTGTAAAGAACTATGCCTGGAAAATTGATATTTAATTAATATTTGTTGAGTGTATGACCTGAAACTTAGAGCAGTTCATTATTAATTCAAGATATGTGAATTTAAATTTCTCTCCCTAGACTGAATGTTCTTCACACTATGCTATATTACTTATTTCTTGAATACTTCACTCAATTATTTTCTGTAAATTAAGCCTTTAAAATGTTTCACTGTTGATCTCTTAGAAGCAAATTAATTATACCTAAAAATGTATAGTCTAAAACACACATTCACATATACTCACATACACACACACACACATCCACTCACAAACACACAGCCACCATTTTAGAATAATATGCAGATCGTCACCCAATACTAAAATATATCTTCAACATCTTGGAAAAGAAAAACATTTCAAGCAGAAGAGGGTATTACTTCATCGTTATATCAGATGCATCCCAGTGTTTGACAGCAACTTGAAGTTAAATACTGTAGGAATACTCTATATCTAGAATGATTCATAGATTTTTCACTTCAAATACTTTAAAACTTGGAAATCTTAGAATCGTCCTATGCTCAAGGAAACACATGTCCTCCTTCTTATCAATTTGTATATAAAAATCATCATGATGTGAATCTTGTCTTACTGAGATATGCTAATTGCTGACACCTTCCTATTTTTAAACAATGAAAAATGAGAACATTTCAATAGATTTAGTGCATCATTTAGCTAATTTTCATCATAAAAAGTATTAATTAAGTGCTCATTTCTGTATGCTCTGCTTGCTATATGTTGTGGTTCCAGATCAGTTTTAATATCAATATCAAATACTGTCGCCTAAAAAAATAATTTTGAGATGCAACTTTTTTAAAATATATGAACATAACATATGGTTTTTATTCTCTTGTACATATATACCTAGGAATGGAATTGCTGATCATGTGGTGATTTTAACCTTTTGACTTTAACTGACTAAAACTTTAACTTTTTTTTTTTTTAATTTTTAAATTTTTTATTATACTTTAAGTTCTGGAGTACATGTGCAGAATGTGCAGGTTTGTTACATAGGCATATACATGCCATGGTAGTGGTTTGCTGCATCCATCACCCGATCATCTACATTAGGTATTTCTCCTAATGCTATTCCTCCCCTATCCCCTCACCTCCTGCTGTCCCTCCCCTAGCCCCTCAACCCCCGATAAGCCCCAGTGTGTGGTGTTCCCCTCCCTGTGTCCATGTGTTCTCATTGTTCAACACCCACTTATGATTGAGAACATGTAGTGTTTGGTTTTCGGTTCTTATATCAGTTTGCTGAGAATGATGGTTTCCAGCTTTATCTATGTCCCTGCAAAGAATATAAACTCATCTTTTTTATGGCTGCATAGTATTCCATGGTGTATATGTGCCACAATTTCTTTACCTAGTCTATTATTGATGGTCATTTGGGTTGGTTCCAAGTCTTTGCTATTGTGAACAGTGTTGCTATAAATATACATGTGCATGTGTCCTTATAATAGAAAGATTTATAATCCTTTGGGTATATACCCAGTGATGGAATTACTGGATCAAATGGTATTTCTATTTCTAGATCCTTGAGGAATCACCACACTGTCTTCCACACTGGTTGACCTAATTTACACTCCCACCAACAGTGTAAAAGTGTTCCTATTTCTTCACATCCTCTCCAGCATCTGTTGTCTCCTGATATTTTAATGATTGCCTTTCTAACTGACATGAGATGGTATCTCAGTGTGGTTTTGATTTGCATTTCTCTAATGACAAGTGATGATGAGCTTTTTTTCATATGTTTGTTCACTGCATAAATGTCTATTTTTGAGAAGTGTCTGTTCATATCCTTTGCCCACTTTTTGATAGGGTTGTTTTTTTCTTGTCAATTTTTGTAAGTTCTTTCTAGATTCTGAATATTAGCCCTTTGTCAGATGGGTAGATTGCAAATATTTTTTCCCATTCTGTTGGTTGCTGGTTCACTCTAATAATAGCTTCTTTTGCTGGGGGAAGCCTTAAGTTTAATTAGATTCCATTTGTCTATTTTGACTTTTGTTGCCATTGCTTTTAGTGTTTCAATCATGAAGTCCTTGCCTATGCCTATGTCCTGAATGGTATTGCCTGGGTTTTCTTCTAGGATTTTTATGGTGTTATGTCTTATGTTTCAATTTTTAATCCATCTGGAGTTAATTTTTGTATAAGATTTAAGGAAGGGGTCCAGTTTCAGCTTTCTGCATCTGACTAGTCAGTTTTCCCAACAACACTTATTTAATAGGGAATCCTTTCCCCTTTGCTTGTTTTTGTCAGGTTTGCCAAAGATCAGATAGTTGTAGATGTGTGGCATTATTTCTGAGGCCTCTGTTCTGTTCCATTCATCTATATCTTTGCTTTGGTACCAGTACCATGCTATTTTGCTGTTTTGATTACTGTAGCCTTATAGTATAGTTTGAAGTCAGGTAGCATGATGCCTCTAGCTTTGCTTTGTGTTTTGTTTTTTGTTTTTGTTTTTTTTGCTTAGGATTGCCATGCAGGCTCTTTTTTTGGTTCCATATGAAGTTTAAGGTGGTTTTTTTTTCCAATTCTGTGAAGATAAACCTTTAACCTTTAACTCTTTTTCAAAGTAGTTGTATCCTTTCACATTTGCACCAGCCGTGCATGGGGGTTCTGATATCTCTATATCTTTATCATCACTTTGTAATTGTCTTTTGATTTTAGCCATCTGGTGAATGCAAAGTGCTTATCTCGTGGTTTAGATTTGACCTTCTCTGAGGGTTAATAATGTTGAGTGTATTTTCTTGTGCTTATTAGCCATTATTATACCTTCTTTGGAGAACTATCTGTTCATATCCTTAGCCCATTTTAAAATTGGATTATTTGTCTTTTTGTTGTTGAGTTTTAAATATACATAACTTTAAGAGCTTTTGAGGCTACACCCATCTTTGAAGATTTTATAAGTCACATATATTTAAAGTTGTATTCATGGCAAATGATTATGTGTATCAAAGTGATTATGTTCTGCTTTTAGAATTATCAGTTCCCCAGTGCATGGGATATTATAGTTAGTTCCTAATGAATATTTTGTTTGGAAGCTCTATCCTCTGCCTCTTTGATGTCTAACTTGTCAATAAATCAGTTTGTGAATAGTCTTTACCCTCAATTACAGCAACTGCTCTGTTAAGGGTTTTAATGTTCACTTTTAAGGTTTTTTTGTGCACTATTTAGTTATTTTTCTGATTACGTTATAGAATGATTATTCCCACAAAGGTTTTCTTCCTGAAGTGTGTGTGTGTGTGTGTGTGTGTGTGTGTGTGTGTGTGTGTGTGTGTGTGTGTTTCTAGTACTGGTAATACAGATATATAAAGGTATACATTGACTATTTATTCTTCTTGGCCATATCCATAATTCCACTCAGTAATAGAAGATTCACAGGCATAATGGAAAGAGCTCCTGAGACCACTGAATAAGCATGAGTTTCCTTTCAGTTCCTTCTGATAGCATACTAAAAGATAGTAAGGATCTTTTTGAAAAGAATAATTACTGTGGTAGAAAAGGAATACAGATTTTTTCAAACAACTAGTACTCACCAAAATTCTAAAGAGGGGTACTGATTACTAGGGCAGGAATTAACATGTTCCACAATATGGATGCACAGTCTTTATATTTTACCTTGGTAATATTTCAAACAAAATATATAAAAATATATGTATCAATATATGGATATAAGAGATATATAAAATATATTAAAGATATATATATATATGTATATATATATATAAATATAAATAAATAAACCAGTTATTTACAGTTTATAGCACAGATATCAGGACATTTTGAAAATTTCTAATTGTTACATTTCCCTCCTTTAGGAATGTAATAATTTTCATTTTTGTCATAGAGGTATAACTAGAATCTAAGGTTTCTATTTTCTGGTCTCTTCCTACTGTCATGTATTTTGTCCTTTATAATACAAGACTGTCAATTTGAATATAAAGACATTATTATCTGATTAGACTGAAGGAATTAGTTTTAATTCAACTGAATTCAATTATAAAACTGTTAATTGAGCAAACAGTATTTGCTAAGACTACATTAGAAATACAGTAACAGAACAGGCAAATAGTCCTTGCTTTATGAACTTATTGGCTAGGTATAGAGCTAGATTTCTTTTCCTATAGAAATTTATTATTCCTGGCCAGCCCCCATGACTCATGCCTATAATCCCAGAACAATGGGAGGCCCAGCAGCGGGGATCACTTGGGATCAGGAGTTTGAGACCAGCCTGGCCAACATGGCGAAACTCCATCTCTAGTAAAAAATATAAAAATTAGCCAGGCATGGTGATGCACACCTGTAATCCTAGCTACTCAGGGGGTTGAGGCAGGAGAATCGCTTGAACCTGGGAGGCGGAGGTTGCAGTGAACTGAGATTGCATCATTGCACTTCAGTCTGGGGTACAAGAGTGAGACTTTCTCAAAATAAAATAAAAAAGAAAAGAAAAAAATGTATTATTCCTGAAATAGTTAAATGTTTAACCCTTTGCCTTAAGTATCATACCATCCACATGCATATAAAATATCCAAATAGTTCTATCTGTGCTAAGAAAACATTGAGACAATTACAGTTTTCTAATTACATTTCCAGAAGAAATCTTACTGGAAGTCAGTGAAAACAGGTAGAACACATGATAGTATTTTTAAGAAAATAAATGTAGCAGTCCGTATGACTAGAAAGAACAGAATGATCAAACTATGCTAGGAACTGATGGAGCCAGGACAATGCCCCTTATCTGGTGAGACTGCAATTAGAAATAAAATCATTTAATGTGTGTTTTCAACTCAGGAAACCTTATCCTTGCTTGTATTGATCTGTAGATGAACAAACTAGCCTCTAAGAACTAACTCAGTATTTCCCCCGAGGTGTGGCATAAACTTAGTCTAGTTCAGAATTTCCCAGTCAGAACTATCAATATGTGTGTGTTTTTGTTTTGTTTGTTTTTGAACAGCAATGTTGAGGTTTTGAGGAGTAGGAGGGTGGAGATTGTTTTATTTATTTATGGTTTTCTGGTTGAAGACTTGACAATTACTTGGGAGTTCCCAGTTCCTTAAATAGTATAGAGAAGTGCATCTTAAACTTTAATATGCATGGAATCACCTGAAGATCATGTTGAAATGCAGATTTGGATTACCAGATCTAGGAGGTGGAGATAGTGCTTTTTTAACAAGCTCCCGGGTGATATCTTTTCTACTGATTCCAGAACTATACTTTGAATATAAAAGGCATAGAATATTTTATTCAGATGATTTGTAAGGTCTGTTGCTGTGATGTATTATATTTCTTCTCTCTACGATTTTGGCTATTGAATGGTTAAAAGGATTCTGCTTTGTTTGCTTCTGAAGGTTTTCCACTTCTATGTGTATAGGTAGGATTTGGCAAACCATAAGGCTCTACCATTAAAATGGCATGTAACTGCAATGTAATATAGGACTGCATCATAGTAAAATTTAGGAGTTGCACTGATCAGGGAAAGTCTCAAGTTTTCTTGGAATAAAATAATAACCCTCCACAAAAGGCAGAAGGTGTGAACGACAAAGACTGAAAGACAGATTGGGCAGACTATGGAAAATATAGCTTGAATTCTACTAAAGGATAAGATTTTTTAAATAGATGATAGGTTTTAGTCTATTAAATTTTTAATAATCCCACGGCTTCTTGTAGCTGTATTCAATTAAAATACAGAAAACAAAAATGGCTCAAAAATAAATAAAAAATATTGTTTCTATGAAATTTGTTATTTTCTTTTTCTGATTAGTAAGAACACGTTTGTTGTTTTGTTTCTCTGTCACTTGCCTTTCTATTTATTTAGTTCAAGGATGACATTATTAAAGATATTTGATTTCTACTATTGTGAAGATAATTGATAATCATAATCCCAGTATATACTTGTAGTGTATGTGGCAGGGTATGTATCTGTAGTACTGGTAATCTAGATTTATAAAGCCATATATTGACAGTCTACTTTTCTTGTTCACTTTTATAATTCCATTGAGTAATAGATAATTTGTATATCTAGTAGAAAGATCTTCTGAGGCTACTAAGTAGGCATGAGTTTCCAGCAATCACTGGGGAAAGGATTTATTATCAGAAGCTTATGGTCTTGTAAGAATGCATAACCTGAGGACAATAGTTGAACAAAATGTTACATTTTTCTGCCACTCATAATCTTCATAAGCACTCTGGGTATGCACCCATCATGAAAATAACTTCACTTAAGACATTTGAGATATTAAAACATTTTGGGTAGGTGGATTTGTTACTCTTATTAAGGTAATATTCAACTAAAGAATTAGTCTCACATGTTTATGTGAAATTTTCATGATAGGAAAATTCACCAAATAGTTCAATAAATAGAGCATAACATAAAAACTCATTTGGATAATGACTACCTAAAACAAGACTGGTAAAGCAATTCTTTTCGTTATTTATCTTTACTCTCTTTTGCATGTGAACAATAGACTGTAGCATTTTGTAGCTGAAGATAGTGTGTTTATGATCATATGTTTTTGTGTTTGGAGATTTTAGAGGGATTCTTCATTCATTATCAGCTTGTTTAATGCAGTCTTTAAATCCTTTGCTGATTAGTTTATCTTATAATTATTTTGGTTCAGAGATTTATGGTTAAAACACAAATAAAAATAATGAGTGTGCATTTTCCACCTTTTTTTTAGGAGTGGAAATGAATAAGCTCTCTCACCTTCTTTCTTTTCTCTTTTCTTATCCTGGCCCATAAGCCTGCTTATTGTAGCATGAAGTAGCTCCTTAAGTGCATCTTTGTTTACAGTATGGCTTAAGCAAGAAAATGTATTTATTGCATTTTTTTTTCTTTTTAGTTCTGTAATTTGTTCTCTTTCTCCTTGTACATACATACATACACATATATATTCTGTGTATACACACACACACACACACACACACACACACACACACACACATACATACATAAATATTCTCTGTGTGTGTGTATATATATATATGTATGTATCTATATTTTAAAGTGTACATACCACTGTATACACCAGTGTATTTTAGAGATGAGAACATAGTAATTATCTGATAATTACTATGATTATATATCATATATATATTCTTCTGTAATATATATCTCTAATATCTGGTGTCATTCAGATAATTACTATGATAATTACTATGTTTTCATCTCTAAAATAAATTTTAAGAATTAAAAAATGTATCTAATATAATTTTAGTCATTGTAGGGGGAATGCTTTAAACTTATCTCTATGCTCATGAAGCAATTAAAATGATATAATACTGCATTCATTAAAATATTAATCAAAACATTAAGAAATTGAAGCAGTCTAGATTGTTGATCCAGAGTACAGTAGAATACTTTTTCTAGTTCAGCTCTCATTTCTGAACAAGTTTTATAATATGTGGTCTAATTCTTATCTTAGGAGGTGTAGTATATTCAAGTAACTGAATCTTTCTTCAATTATTTGGAAACTGACAGAGAGTGAGTATTGAGTAAAAAAAAAACATGGCTTTAGGAGCAATCAAACATGTTTATAATATCTCCTTTATTGTTTACTAATTCTTTGAGCTTGATGATTTACATAGTCTAAACCACAGTATGACATGTGGTTGATTATTAAATATAAAAGGTCTAGCACAGAATGAATACACAGAGTTGGTGGTTATCATTGTCAGTGTTCAAGATTACATACAGATATAGAAGACATATTTAAATCCCAGAACCAGAAAGACCTTTAAGGTAAAGAATATTCTCATTTTTATCAGTGAAGAAACAGAGACACAGAAAATTACTACATTCCAAGGAATTTTAGTACACTATTTAAAATTTTTGTGTTTTAATAGATACCTTACTCTAGGCCACTTTATTTATACCTTCCTATTTTCTGATAAAATGACTACATTGATGGTGAGGCAGGAAGGGAATATAATTCATTATAATTTATTTTTTTACATACATTTCTATAGACTTTAAAATGTACCTAAGGTGGCATACATTTTTGTCTCAAATAATATTTAAAAAAGCTTTGGAAACTGCAAGCCAGATTCATTCTTTTCTGACTTTAAATCAGTATTATAAGAGTATGATAGTGAGTATGTACATTGTACAGTAGTTGCCCATTATCCACAAAAGATATGTTCCAACATGCACAGTGAGTGCCTGAAACTGCAGATAATATCAAACCTTCAATAATATGTTTTTCCCTATACACACATACCTTTCATAAAGTTTAAATTATAAATTAGGAACAATAAGAGATTAACAATAACTAATAATAAAATATAACTATTATTACAATATGCTATAATTAACATTATGTAAATGTAAACTGTCCCTCAAAATTCACTGTATTCACTCTTCTGCTTGTGATGATGAGAGATGATACGGTGCCTACATGCTGGATAAAGTAATATGAGGTGAATGATGTAGGTATTGTGAGGTAGCATTAGTCTACTGTTGACCTCGTAATGATATGTCAGATGAGAGGATTACTAAATGACTAACAGAGAGGTAACATATACAGTGTGGATACTCTGGACGAAGGGATGATTTATGTCTCAGGCAGCATAAAGCAGGATAGCGCAAGATTTCATCATGCTACTTAAAAGAGTGTGCAACTAAAACTTATTTATTTCTGGAATTTTCCATATAATATTTTTGAACCACAGTTGACCACAGGTAACTAAAGCTACAGATAGTGAAACCATGGGTGAGGGGAACTACTGTATATAGAAATATATAGGTACTACTGTATTCCATTTTTAAGTTATTCTAGTAGTCTGAGAAGGCTCTTTGGTTAGGAGAAATAGAAACCTACTCTAATTACTGCAAATAAAGGAAGTATAGAGATTTTGTGAGAATATATTAGTCTTAAAGAAATTATATATGCCCGTGGTCCATGGGGTCAAGAGTTAGGAACTTGGAAGATTTCAAGGAACATGGATGCTTTCTCACCTCTCTTGATTCTAAGGAACTTCAGGTTTTCTCATTTGTGTTCTCTCTGGTTGTTCCATTTCTCCCTCTATGTCTTTTACTTTTCTCGATAACTTACCTTACTTTTTCTAAATTAATCATAGTATAAAGTCTAGGCCTCACTATTCATGACATGTCAACTCAACCTGACTAGCAACAGATGCGCATCCCTTTACAATCAGCCATGGACTGGGATAGTAAAACATTAGGGGGCTTTGGACTGTCCTTTCTAGAGATAGAGTTGAGGCGAGCAGTGAAAATAGGGAGTCTAAGTTGGGCAAACAGTGACATCTCTTAACTAAGAAGTTACATTGTTTATTATATTTCAGATAAGATACTCTCAGTTATCTAGATATTTGGCTTGATTTATAAAACATTGTTCATTTGATAACTGTCACTTGGCAGTTACGAATTCAATATAACATCAGTGGTTTACAACAATAGGATACCGTTGGATAATAGCTTTTATTTATTTATCAAACAACAAAAAATTATGAACTATTCTTCTTCCCTTATCTCAAAATAGTGGGATTCTTTTAATTAGATACTTTCACTGAAGGACTCATAGGGCCTTATTTCCTTTCTTCTCATGCCCAATGTCATAAACACCAAGTAAAACATTTAAAATGTTCAAACTGGTGATATTTAAAAGCAGCATACATATTCTAAGTTCACCCAAAGTCTGAAATTGGGAATACATTTGTCTAGGTCTAGACATACACTATGAGGTTTATGTTTTTACTTTATTATCTGGAAGAAAGAATAGGTTTATGTTATTGTATATTAGAGGATTAAATTAGAAAAAATACTTCACTCTTAAAATCATTTTTTTTCTAGCACTGCAAGCTATAACCAAACAACATTTCATACTTGTTGATATGGTTAAGCTTTGTGTCCTTACCCAAATCTCATTTTAAATGGTAATCCCCATACACCCCATAATCCCATGTCAAACGAGAGACTAGATGGAGGTAATCGTGTCATGGGGGCAGTTTCCCCCATGCGGTTCTCATAATGGTGAGTGAGTTCTTACTAGATCTGATGATTTTATAAGAAGCTCTTTCACCTTTACCCGGCCTTTCTCCTTTCTGCAGCCTTGTTAAGAATGTGCCTCGCTTTCCCTTCATATTCCACCATGATTGTAAGTTTCCTGAGGTCTCTCTAGCCATGCTGAACTAAGTCAATTAAACCTCTTTCTTTTATAAATTACCCAGTCTTGGTCAATTCTCTATAGCAGTATGAAAATGTACTAATACACATGTGGTTTACCTTCAAATACCAAATGCTTCAATGCCTGCCTTTTCTACTTCTGCAAGGTGATAATGCAGAAAACACAAATAACCTGTTGATTATTATGTATTTTCTAACAAATTGTTCACCAGGTCTTTATCAATATCAGAACAATCTTATTGCCAATAAGCATCATTTACTTTAAAAATATGGAAAAGTTTATCAGAAATAAACTGAAACTCCACTGACACTGTTCACTTTAGAGTAGTCATAGACTTTAGTTTTAAAAGTTTAAAAACAAGGAGCTTTAATTACTGGCTTTTTAATGAAATTTTTCTATAAAATTATTTTACTTGAATGGTAATTGCATTATAGAAAAATTCAATCTTGAGGAAATATCTATCTTTTATAGCTTGATATCTTTTCAATTTATCTTAATTTCCTTCTGTTTCTCAGTCCTGATAAATTGCTCAAATGACTTCAGATGTAGTTCATTAGGTCTAGAAGTCCAAAATATGTTTTAGTTCACATAATTTATCTGAGAGGCACTATACATGGTTAGTGAATTTAGATATTGTTTGAAACATTTGTCAAGCCAAGGAGGACATGACTTTGCTGTTGAAGCAAAGAGAAAATGTGTTAAAGAATCAAGAATGAATGTGGTCCCACCGTGCAATTCAAAGTAAAAAAATATATGGCAATCATTAGAAGTGTTATTTTTATTGAGTTCTATTTATATTAGCAATGATGAATGTGTTTACAGAAAGAATTACATAGTAAATAAGAGACATTTTAAATTTATCAGCATTACTTACAATGTGTAGCTATCTTACTAAAACCTTCCAATGGTATTAGGAATAATCATACTAAAGAACATATTCTAAATATGAAACAGATTACCAAGGAACCACTTGGTAAAGGATACTTTTTTCCCTTTTCACAATTGGAAAGCAGACATTGCGGAGTTATTTATTGTTCTAGATTTTTTGACATAAATATTTGTGACAGGGAAGTCAAGCAAAATTTTCCTGCCTTGAGGAAATAGGTTTTTCTCTGAGTTATTCTCTATTTAGCAAATGTGTAAATGACTTGTCCGACAAGATGCCACAGAATTTACTCTATATTCAGCCTTTTAAAAGCCATCTATAATCTTATATAAATATTTGATTGGTATAGATACAGTTATAAACAAATACCTGTCTCTTCTCCAGTGTAACGTCATATCAGTTTTCCAAGTGCACGTTAAGTTTTAGTAGGGTACAAGATCTTTTCTCCTTATGTATTGTGTTATTATTAAGCTCAGCAATTTTCTGAAAACAAATGGTGCTGGATGGATTCATTCCCCTCCCCTAGTCATTATTCGTTCTTGCAAAAAGGAGTGTCAACTTCTCTATCTACCTAGGTCCAGTGCTTCGCTATTGCAACTGTTCAAAGCAACATCACTACCTGGTGGGTAAGCAAGAGTAAATTTTAGTAACAGACACAAAAATGTTACTCCTAGAACTAGCTTTTCTTCAAGATATTTTTGCTTACTTATTTTGATGAGAGTCATGCACATGTTAATCCTAGGCAGGCCTGTTGCAAAATGAGCAGGGAAAATAAAATATGCCCTGAGTTATTAAACTCTGGAATGGGATGTTCATTTTTTGAGAATTGTTCCAGCTTCCCTGTCAAATTCTTCTTTATTAGCTTTATTTTCTTCTTTTTCTATTACCTCTAGAAGTACGCCCATACTTCCCTCTGTTATTTCAGTTCTTCTTACCCATTTCGTTGTGATCCTTCACAGATTCTGGCTCAAACTTTATGATTTGACTCAGGATCCTGACAATGTTAGCGAGGACAAACAGTGAATAACTCAGATTTGAGGTTTGTAGGCATAGAAAAGGCTGTAAGAAAGGGAGGAAGAATCATCTATTTTTCTTCACTATCTCCACCTCAGGCCCTCTGTTTGGTATAGTGAAAAGAATATCAGATTACCTACACCCTAGGGAAATGATGATTTTCTTTTTTTTTTTTTTTTCAGTTTCTTTATATTTACACTGAAATACAGTAGCAATTCTATGGAAAATTTACCCAACTCATATTTATATGCTACGGAAGTTGCAGGATGCTAGGAATATATAACAATAGATAATACAGATACAGAATGATTCCTTACTCTTTGAACTTACATCTGGTGAATTACCTTTCCCTTTGTTCTCACCTCCCATATGCCTCCAGAATATATCGTATCAGATTAAAATGGACTAAAATGCAGTTATCCTGTCCTTGTAGAAGAGGGGTTTTTTTTTTATTAGTAGCATTAGAAAGGAAGATATTTAGTTAACAGTAACTTCTCTGATAGAAAATATAATACGACAACTCCACCAATCAATGCCAAACAGAAAAATGGATTGCCATTGAGTATTACCTATTGCGTATTTGCACAGCACACCTTGAGAAGTGCGATTATCCAGAGGAAGATGCATTACAGAAGAATGACCCATGAGTAACCAGACAGCTGACATTTGTGAACTCTTGTAAGATATAGAGGTAGGCTATTTCAGTGCAGATAAACAGATTTGTTATAGAAGGTCATAATTTGGAGAATTTAGATACTCATTGAATTATATGAATTTAGTGTACATTTTGGCATAAAAATTTTTTTTGACAAACCCTAGGTCTATAGAGGTAACATGAATGTAAGTCCCTTTTGTTCCATTTTTACCATAACCATTGCCAAGATGATAAGAGAGAGAAGGGCCCTGGGAATGGGCAGTAAAAGGGCAAATGAGAGTCTGCTATGCATCAGACAATGTTCCTAGGGCTGCAAATATTGCAGTAATCTCAGTGACAATGTTTTTGTTTTCACAAGCTTACAGTCTAGTGAGAAGAGAAAACAATTTCAAATAAATCAATAAGCAAAGTGATTTCTGCATAATGTGATATTATAGAGAGTGGGAAGCTACTTTAGATGGAGAGATCATGGGTGATCACTCTGAAATGAGAGTTGATATGAGGTCTCAGTGATAAGAAGGATCCAGCTATGTGTTCTCCTGTCCAACATGGCCTTATCATGCTGCAGGATAGGTATATGCCTAGAGACGGTCAATAATACCTTGATGTCATTGAGTTCATATCTAAAATCTTTGCATTGCTTCTCAAAGCTCTTCATAATGTAATGTGTTTTATCTAGTGTATCTTATTACTTATTTTTTAAATTGTACTTTAAGTTATGGGGTACAAGTGCAGAACATTCAGGTTTGTTTCATAGTTATACACGTGCCATGGTGGTTTGACAAAACTACTTTCCTCTGGTTCTCTGCTGCCATAGGATATATGCCTTTCCTATGTAATTTATACTATCCTAAAGTAAGACTTTTATTTTCTCCTGAATTTTTTTCTCTCTTTTTATAATAACTCTCAGCAAGAGTGCTGTCACCAGATACTGGATCTGCCACTGTCTTGATCTTGAACTGAGCAGCTTCCAGAGCTCTGAGAAATAAATTTCTATTGTTTAAGTCATCCAGTCTATGGCACTCTGTTATAGCAGCCTGGACTGACTAACACATTGATTTTGTACATCTTGTTCCCTCTGTTTGGAATGCCCTTTTATTTCTCTTTTGTCTTGCAAAATTCCACTTATCTTTCAACACCCAATTCAAATGTTATTTCCTCTGTGTAGATTTTTCTAACCTCACCCCTCTAGACAGAGTGTTTGCACTGGGGTTTGTGTTCCCATAGTACCTTATATATAACCTTATTTTTAGCAATTGTCTGCTTAAAAGCAAAGAACACACAGTTGGTCCTCCATATCCATGGGTTACATGTCTACAGAATCGAGCAACCACAGGTTGAAAATATTTTTAAATTAAAAAAATATTAAATATTAAAAAATACAAATAAAAATAATAAAAATTAAAAATATAGTATAACAACTATTTCCATAGCATTTATACTGTATTAGGTATTATAAGTAATCTAAAGATGATTTAAAGTATATGGGAGGATATGCACAGGTTTGTATAAATACTATGCTATTTCATATAAGGGATTTCATTATGAGGGAGAGGGTTCTAGGACTGATTCCCCGTGGATACCAAGGGACAAATGTGTATTCATTTTTCTATGTACTGACAGTGTGCCTCAACAAATCTTAGCTTAAGTTGAACACCAGAAGTTGAATTATCCTCATAACATATAATGCAGTGCATAAGTGGTTCTGTTCAGTAACAGACTGAATATATGCCACTTGCTCCATAAGATTATATAATATTTTTACTGTACCTTTTCTGCATTTAGATGTGTATAGATACATAATACCATTGTTACAATTGTGTACAGTATTCAGTACAGTAACACCCTATACAGGTTTGTAACCTAGCAGCAATAATCTATATCATAGCCTAGGTGTATAGTGGGGCTAAACCATCTTAGGTTTGTGTAAGTATGCTCTGCAGTTTGCACAATGATGAAATTGGCTAACAACCCTCTTCTCAGAATGTTTCCTTCATTAAGTGATGCATGTTGTAGACAGAAGAATGGACTATTGTTATTCATTACTCTAATTCCCATTATGCTAGGATGACTTTCAAAGAAGTAACAAATTCTTTATTGTTGGAAAGAAAAAAGAGAATAGTTTTACATAATACTTTTACTTTTGTTTACCAGAAATCACTACTTCTCTACCTATTATTCTTTGTCAAATTTCTGAGTACAAATCGTGATATAGTGTGAGATCTACTGTTACAACACATAGTTAATGTGGCACAGACTGATGCACAACCCCTCTCATACTCTTGTTATCATTTCCCTTTTATCATGCATGCTATTCCTCTGGGACTACACTATCCACTGCCATCACCTCTTTTATCCTCAGCATGTAACTCAGTGTCTGGTGCATAGCAGATGATAAAGTAATTCACAGTGAATGAAGGAAGGAAGAAAGTCACTGACATTTTGGTTTCTGAGGATAAAAGGCCCTTTCTTTTTGGATTCCACGTTCAGTGTTATATTGAGTTTCTAATGAAAATTTCTGCTTTCTCATTTCTTTTTACAATTGAACTAAGGACTATGTTGAAGAGTCACTTCAGAACTCACAGCTAAAGTATTTTGTCATTAACGCCATACTACTGGATAGAGCTTGTAGGATTTAGCTTCTAAGTTATTTTTTTTAAACAAAGTATTGGTGTGTGAGTAGTGGTTCCAAAGCAGGGAACTTGAGGAATCAAGTAGGGAATCAGCAATTATTCCTTATTCCAACATTCAAAAAACTAAAATATGACTTCAAGTTACTGTGAAAATATCAAATTCCCTCTTGGTTTAAAAATGTATGGCAATCACATTTTAATTTACTGTATGGCAATAAATTGAGTTTAAACACAATTGAAAATGTTCTTAATGTTGTCAATAAGTAATGGTATTGAGGTTTTCATTTATAATGTACATCCTTCTAAACTTGTTTTTGTATAACATGGAATTAAGTGGGTTTTTTTCCTTCTTCTTTTATTGATAATTTCTCTGAATGCCTGCCAGGTGCTAACTACTTTTGTTTGCAGACCTCTTTTGTCTTTGCTTCTTCAGCTGAATAGAAATGATTTTTGGCAACATGTATTCCTGTAACTATATGATGCCAATGAAATGATGTTCACTCCATGCCTCTTATATTACCGCTTGTTTAATAACATGCATAATTACGAGAGACAATGGAGTTTGGGAAGGGTTGATGGCTTCCTTTTCTAAAGTAGGAAGTATTGCCAATTGTAGAGTTGGAAAATTAATTATTTTGTTTTGCTATTGTTTGATAAAGAGCTTTACAGTTTTCAGCATGCTATCTTTATGTAGCTTCTGCCTCTCTTTCTTCCTCTTCACCACAATTTAATTTCAAATGTTGATGCACAAAATCTTGTAATTTGAATGCGTATCTTTGATACTATATGGTCTAACTCCCTGCCGTATCTAGGAATTTCTTCTAAAGTCCTATAAAAGCCCAACATCTCGCTGCACTGTCTCTGTTTGAGCACTGTCAGTTCATGCCTTTCAAACTCAGATCATATGGCCTTGGAGTCAAGAGAAACAAATCGGTTCTAGTCTCAGCTTCATTTCTGACTCTGCCTATTAAATAATGTAAAGCCAAACCTCTCTCTGAGCCTCAATAGCCTCATGTATAAAATTGATAGGGCTGAAATAAGAAGCTTCTAAGGTTACTTCTAGATTTAGACATTATAACTCTGTATATAAACATACATTTTAAAATCTTATTAAATTACCTTACAGTTTAGATTTTAGAAAATATTTTCATTACTATAATTTCCTACTCTCTCCAAAATTTCAAAGAAATGTCAACTGATTCACCACTCAATCTGGTCTCATATATATTTAGTAGCAATATAATAGATATATATGTGTGTATATACATAGATAGTTTTATGTTTTTTATATTTTGTATTATAGTTTCATATTATATATGTATTATAGTTTTATAATTTATAATATATATGTGTGTTATAAACTGTAATACATATTTATATATGTATTATAGTTTTATATTTTATAATACATATGTATGTATACACACACACATGCACACACATATATATATATATAAAACTACTAAGATCATATATGAAAATTCCAGCCACTATTTTAAGATGCTCTTAACTATGTTCACGTGCATTGCTATTGGTGAAATGTCCCATAACACGGGACCCAGGAACAGTAAAACTAGGAAAAAATTACACAGTTTATCTAACTCCCTTAAAATGAACACACAATGAGAAAAAGAAACTGAAACTGGTCACCTGTAACTTGTAATACAAGCAGGGGTAAGAAAGCAAGTACGTCTGTGATGGATCGGGAGAAGAAAGAACTAGACAGAGGCCTTAGGAAATTCTCTTGTCTCCTTCTTCTGCATTCCTGACAAGAAGTCATTTTGTTTTCTTTCAACCAGTCGTGGTGGTGGGGAGTAGCCACATAGAGCTAAGCTGTTCTAACTGCTAAATATTTGTTTCTAATATAGACTCAAAATATAGATTCCTGTAAACTTTATTTTCTGGCTGCTAAGCTGTCCGTTGGTACAACAAAAAACGTTTTTACTCACAAAAGACCTATGTTAAATGCCAATGAATAGACTCAAATAATAAACTGTCATACTTTAAACTGACATTAATGTGCTATTCTAGATTGGAGCAAGACAGAGAGTACAGGGAAGCTACCAAGATTCTTGATTCCAGTGGCAACATTGGCTTTTTAAATAGTGCATCATACTTTTAATTTATATTGAACACTTTTATTAAAATATCCAAGTTTATTTTTTATTAAAATCTATAAATCATTTTAAGGACATTTACCGTTAGGTTCCATTTGAAAAGATATGCATATGAAGCAAAACAATGAGTTAGAAGTTTTATCAGTAATTGATTTATAAGATTTTAATTTTAGTGGTTTAGAAGAAAAAAGGTAGTAGACATAGTTTTTTGTCTTTAATTTTCCATATATGCAAGTGCATCAGAGAAATAGTAAGGGGAAAGGAGGGAGGGTGAGAGGGAGAGAGATAGAAAAAGAGATGAAGTAATACAGCATTGGTTCTATAACATACCATCTGTGAGTCAGTATCAGGTTACTGTATGTTTTGCATCAGGTTCTAGTTAAATTTAAATGTTAAAATCATATTTTGGTGAAAATAACATGTACATTAGAAAAATCTTCCTGTGAAATATATGAAAAAGCAATCAGAAAAAAACTGTGGCCTACATTCACTCATTCTGAAATGTATTCTAAGATTCATACAATTGACTTTGACAGGTGATATTGTACACTCTTTTCCTTTAACCATAAATGTGGCAGCACAATCAAGGGGTCTCTGGTTTATGAACTCATTCACTATCTTGAAGTTAAATAATCAGTGAACTATTCCTTTCAGAAGTGATTCAGATTTGAAAACATAATGAAAAATACTCCTCGGGGGAAAACATATAGTTTAGCAATATATGAATTCATCAATAGCTCCAGATATTTTGCAGTCGGAACTGTGTCAAGATAACAAAGCAATGAGCCAAGATTGATTGTTGACCTGCCATACCAGAGCAGGTGGATGAGGGACTTTGAGAGGAAACAGTCCCCGAATACCTAAATTATGTAAAAAGCTTCCCAAAATAAAAGTGCTAGCCTAGCATGGAGATATATAGTAGTCTATAATAATATCCTTTGAACATGTCATGTGGTAACTACATAATAAAGAAACAGATTGTTTCAAAAACTATTGAAAGGTAGCTAGAATTTCTTTTGCATGCATTTATTTATCTTTGTGAACTAAATAATATTATACAATAGATGCCACTGGCAGCCATTTGTAAATTTTAAAGCACAAGCATATTATAACGATAGTACAGTGAAGCTTTAGTGCTCTGAGAATAGATCTGGGTTTTATTGTTTCTGCTTTGTCTATTCTTCTGTGTGATCTTAATTAAAATCAGTTTCTTTATCTTCCATGTACAGATATAGATTGTCCAGATGCAAATATTTAATATTTTCGGAATCTAATGTTTGAATGTATTTGCTGTTTTTAAATGTAACATTTTTTATGTTTTCAATAGATATCTCTTTTAGCTCAAAGCCACTTCATATGAAAATGTTAAATGAAAAATTCCTATTTTAGCTACCAGAGTTACTTATCAAGAGAACATGGAGACGTTATGTTTTGTTTTTGCAGAGCAAGTTGAAAAATTCTAATGGCCCTAGGGTTTTTCATCAGGAATAATCTTAAGGAAAAGCTTGCTTTTCACTTTTCAAAAGTAAGATTGTCCCTGTGCTCATCCTCTAGCCTTTGTAAATGAACTGAAAATAATTTGTATGCAGTTTCTCTTAACTTCTAGCATGTCATCAGGATTTAGTTCAACTTAAGGGTACTTTTGAGATAATCAAATTTCAAAAATATGTTTGTAGTGTTGACTCATTCATAGTTGTTAGACGGTGTCTTCATTAAAGGGAAAAGTTGGCAACAAATTTCACCACACCTCCCTTGTTTCCTTGACCACTTTGATTTATATCTTTACCAGAAGGATACTTTTTCTGAGTTATTGATAAGAAAAAATTCATATAAATTTTTTAATCCATCCTGTTCTTTATGACTTATAAAGGTCTTACCCAAATTTTAGAGTGGCAAGAGGAAACATTTTATCTAAAGTAAGAGGTTAAAAATCAGAGAGAGATCCAAGATGGCCGATCTCTAGCAGCTCAGGATTGCAGCTCCCAGCGATAGTGCAGAGAGCCAGTGGACGCCACACTTACCAACAAATTTTTGCTGCCCACGGACCAGGACATTCCCAGTGGAGGAGCCCCACAGGTCGCCAGCGCGACCCTTTCGGCTGGTGTGGCTTTTTTGCCGGCGCCTCGGCCCGGCGGCTCTTGGTGCAGAGTAAACAGGACTGAGCCTCCTTTTGGATGATGTCTGGAGCTCTGGGAAGTCAGAGCAGTCCAGCCAGCTGATTGAAAAAGGGGCTGAAGAGGGAAGTCAGACTGGAGGCCCCCGGGCAGAAAAGCACCACGAATTTCAACGCTGCTGATTTAGCTAGCGTTGCGGGTCGCCACAGTGCCAATTACATAGATTCCGGAGCTGGGAATTAACAAGCTCGACGTCCACTCAGAGACCTAATTTGAAAGTTGG